>CM060322.1:62996966-63001966 GCA_030674155.1 Stramonita haemastoma
GTGGTCTTAGGAGAGCGAGGCGTCAGAGACCTCAGCTTCTCTAGGGGCCAGCATCTTGAGGGCGGCGCCCATCTCCTCTCCCTCGCTGCTTTACCTTTCCTGACCCTAAAGAGGGCAAGTACCCATTACAGCTGGGTGAACTGGGGTAACTGTACTGAAGCCAAGGCGTAGCAAACAGGTCACCCATCCAATTTGGAACCAGGCTCGACGCTGTTTAACCTTGACTGGGGGAAAGCGAGCGCTCTGACCACTGAGCTATCCTGTCCCGTCCATTATAGAATGGAAACTAAAAATAACACAGAAAAAAACAGACAGACTGACAAGCAAAAGCACAACTTTTTCTTTTTTCTTTCTTTCAACACGAGAATAATAAATCATAAATGAATAACCACCTTTGTCTTCCTTTTTTCTTTTTACCTGTTAGTTCCAGGATAATGGAATAAATATGCATGTGCTTTATTTTACATCTAGTCCCTGTGTGCATGCAGTTTTGTACACTTTGTGTCACCCGTTCCCAGCTGCATGAAGGGCCTACTCTTCCGAAAGGCAGAACAGGACTTACATGAGCGCAAGACGTGCTACGCGCGTTTGCACACGGACCTGGGTTTTAAGTCTCATCCGAAGGATGCAGACTGATAAATGAATACAAAAGGCCAATATAAAACAGATGCTTAAAAACCAAACAAAATAAGCATTCTCCTTTCATAGTTTTACACCAAACGTACCAAACCCTGGATGCAATAAAAATCAGAGAAACAAACCAGCTCCAAATTGAATGTGTTTGCAGAAAGACAACGATGGATGATGATAATGCCCACTGTCCTAACAATCGCTTTCCCCAAGTCTAAAGTCAAACAGTATCGAGCGTGGTTACCAATTGGATGGGTGACCGTTTGTACGCCTTGGCTTCAGTACAGTCCCCCGAGTTCACCCAGCTGTATGTAAATGGGTACCTGCCCTGTTTAGGGTCAGGAAAGGTAAAGCAGCAAGGGAGAGGGATATGGGCGCCGTCCTCAAATATGCTGGCCCCTAGAGAAGCTGAGGTCTCTGATGCCTTGCTCCGCTACGACCACATAGGTTATGGGACACCTTTACCTTACTAGAAATTCCTTTCAGTAGCAGGCTAAAAGGCGAATGATAAAATGTTAATCATGTACACAATTAAACAAAATCATGACAAAAATCCCCATGATTAAGACAAATCTAAAGGTTAGTTTGACAGCACAGTGATGAAAAATGTGAACCACAAAAACAAAACTGACCCAAGAACTTGGATGAAGGCATTAACCTTCCCAGCCATGGAATCATCTCAGTGTAATTTCAACTTTCCAATTTTCTGCAGGTCATAAACCTCAGTTGTATTCTTTTTCAATGTCATTACTTTTATCATGAAATTTTCTCAAGGGGTGCATTCAAGGTGGGGCCGTGAAAAGAAATACAGATTTTTGTTTTGTTTCGATTTGTTGTTGTTGATTTTCTGTTTGCAATGGTTTAGTTTCCAATGGAAAATTTTGAAGACATATATTACCAATGAAGTGCATGCAGGCTGGCTGATCGGATCACAAAGTCTATGAAATGAAGATGATAATAATGATAATAACTATATTAGTAACAGCATCATAATTGTCGACACAACCATCTTTGTCGACGTCATTGATTTTTTAATTAACAATATACCCCATAGACTATGCAGTTTTAAGGTTTATTTATTTACATTTTCAGGGGGGTGCTTTTCTCTTTTTTTTGGGGGGTGGGGGTGTTTCTTTGATTTTTGTTTTCATTTTTCTTTTGGGGGAGGGTGTTTTTTTGGAATTGTCTGCTTTTTCTCGGTTCAATATATACCCAGTATATTCTACTTACGCCTTGACAGGCTATGTCGAAATTTCTACAGAACATGTGAATCTTAAACTTTAAAAATGTTAATGCTTTAAACGAATTCCTTCTAAAAAAAAAAACACAAACAAACAAACAAACAAACAATAAAAAACCCAAACGGAAAGTCATCACATTCAGAAAATAAAAGCATAAGAGTGAAAAGACCTTAGCCAAATTTGCAAATAACTTAAAGATAGAAGGTCAGGAACACACACACACAGTGATCCTCCAAAACTTGATCTGAGAGAGAGAGAGCGCTAAAAAAAAGTTTCTAGACCTAAAAGACAGAACTGACACAAACTGACAAAACTTCATCAAAACAAAACAAAACAAAACGCAGCAACAGCAATTTTGAACTGGATTCGCGATGTGATTGACAGCCAGTGACGTTTAACCCCAAAAATGGAGAGGTCTGATCTTTCTTGGACTTCCTGATCACCAAGTGAGCAGTGATGATTTTGCATGCACTAGAGACGAGCAGGTTCTTAGCTAGACAGACAAGCCAGGTAGTGAAAGACATGATATGACATGTCACAACATGACAGAAGTCAAGGCGATTCGGAAGAAGAAGAAAAAGAAGAAGAAAAGTGACGAGCTGAATGACAGCTTTGAGAGGATCAAAGTTGCAGACTGCGGTGAAACTTTTATTTTCATTTTTAAAGAGAAAAGGACATACAGAGAGACAGCTCACATCAAAGGTGTCTCTAGGAGCACACAGCAATCTGGTTACTGGATTCCTCCCTGCTGGTCAATCCTCATCAATTTCGTTTATTTCTGCATGCACTGTGGACTCGCGGCACATAGTCACATACACACAGAAATACAGACACACAGACAAACACACACACATACACACACATATACACACATACACATACACAGACACAGACACACACACACAACACACAACACAACACACACACACACACACACACACACAACACACAGACAAAGAGACACAGACACAGAAACACACACATAAACACACACACACACATGCACGCATGCACGCACACACACACATGTGCACAGAGAGAGAGAGAGAGAAAGAGAGAGAGGAAGAGAGAGAAGAGAGAGAGAGACAGAGAGAGAGGGATGGAGAGAGAGAGGTAGAGAGAGAGGGATAGAGAGAGAGACAGAGACAGATAGACAGAAAGACAGACAGAGACGAGACAGACAGACAGAAGCAGACAGAGACAGCCAGACAGACAGACAGACAGACAGACAGAGACAGACAGAGACAACAGACAGACAGACAGACAGAAGACAGACAGACAGACAGACAGACAGACAGACAGACAGACAGACAGACAGACAAACAAACCGAACTTCTCAAACTCCAAAAGGTAAAAAACTCGAGCTTTGATAATCCTCCCTGATTATACATTGAGAAAAACCAAAAGCATTCCCAGAGCACAATTCACTTCAGACAATTCGTGAAACACATCAGATTGAATCACTTGTGACAGAGAAAAACTTGAAACTCCAAGATTTTGAACAGCACCACACAAACCTCGGGGTAAGAGGAACCCCAGCTGCATTGCATTGTGGCGAAACAAAACCAACGTTTAAAAACAAAACAACCAAGCAAAGGATCTGAGATGAGATAGAACACTTTAAAGATCTTCAACTTCCACTGGGGACGGGATAGCCAGTGGTCAGAGCACTCGCTTTCCTCCAAGATAAGGTTAAGCAGCATTGAGCGTGGTAACCAATTGGATGGATGACCGTCTGTGCGCCTTGGTTTCAAGTCCCCAAGCCACCCAACTGTAAATGGCTACCTGCCCTCTTTAGGGTCAGGGAAGGTAAAGCAGCGAGGGAGAGGAGATGGGCGCCGCTCTCAATATGCTGGCCCTAGAGAAGCTGAGGTCTCTGATGCCTCGCTTCCCTACGACCGAATAGGTTATGGGACACCTTTACCTATACCAACTCTCACTGCTTTGACTCGTCCAAGACTACCGAAACTTAAATCTAAGAAAAGAGAAGCAAACCTGAACCCAAAACTGCAGAGATTGGGGGAGGGAAGTGGTGAAGAAGGCAGCAAGGGGAATGGATGAAATAAAAATGTAAAGGTAAAGACGTCCCATAACCTATGTGCTCGTAGGGGAGCGAGGCATCAGAGACCTCAGCTTCTCCAGGGACCAGCATATTGAGGGCGGCGCCCATCTCCTCTCCCTCGCTGCTTTTACCTTCCCTGATCCTAATGAGGGCAGGTACCCATTTACAACTGGGTGAACTGGGGAAACTGTACTGAAGACAAGGCGCGCAAACGGTCACCCATCCATTTGGTAACCACGCTGGATGTTGCTTAACTTCGGTTTGGGGAAAGCGAGTGCTCTGACCACTGAGCCATCCTGTCCCCTCGGTGAAACAAAACAAACGTTAAAAAAACAGCAACAAACAAACAAGCAAAGGATCTGAGATGAGATAGAACAATTCAAAGATCTTCTATTGCATTGACTCCTCTAAGACCACCAAAACTTTAATCACAGAAAAGAGAAACAAAACAAAAAACACCAGAGATTAGGAGGGAGGGAGAGGGGGGGGGGGGGAGGGATAAAGAAGGCAGCAAGAAAGATGGATGGCATAATGGTTCTAATTTGTTGCATGACTGGCGCCAGGAATTCTCTCTAACGCACACAAGACCGCTACACATTTCTAGCCAAACACACACAAAAAAGAGACATTGAGTCAAGAGTCATTAAGATCCCAGCTTACAAGAAAATCCTTGATGACAGAATGAGTTTTGCCGACCCAAAGAGAAAAAAACCTGTTCAAGGATAGGATTCTCAAAACCAAAAAATCCAAACCCCAAACCTAACACAAAACCTAAGAGTAATCTGCAAAAGAAATATGACAAAGAGCCACGAGTAATTCTTTGGTTGATTGAACTTTGAAATTTTTTCGGTCTTCTATGAATGTGGCTTCTGTGAACTCAATTACGAACAAAATCAAGCTTTAGAAGAATAAGTAGTTTAAGAAGCAAAAACCAAGAAAAAAAAAGCCTAATGTGAACACGTATTTAGATAGAAACAGGCTCTTGCAGACAGACTTGGCAACAGAATGAGATGAAGACAGACGGACATACATGTGGAGAGACAAACACGGATTTTGTCCAATAATTT
>CM060322.1:63018170-63025670 GCA_030674155.1 Stramonita haemastoma
CTATTTTTCAAAACTGAACTTCATAACAGAAAACAGAAAAAACCCCAAAAACAAGCAAAACCCCTTTAAACCCCTCCCATGTTTCATACGGTTTTTTTTGGAGGGGGAGAATTGCTTCGTGAAACCCTGAAGGGGGCTGGCCCTCATTTTGGGACGCTTGCCCAAAGTACACGCTAACTTTGGGTTTGGGTCTCTCCCATGACCCTTGGGAATTTTACGGCAGAATTCAGGTCAGGTCAGGGTCAGGTCAAGTAAAGGTTACGTCGGGTCAGTTCGAGGTCAGTTTCTAGTCGAGTCAGGGTCAGTCGGGCCAAAGGTCAGACCAGACCAACCAGACCGCCGGGCCAGGCCACCAAAAAGCAAGGTCAGATAAGCAGGTCAGGTCATCGAAGGGGCAAAAATTTTTGAAGTTCAAGCTTTTTTTTCGTTCTAAAAACAAAATTGGTCGAATAAAGGGCATAACTCAAGAAAAAAAGGAAAAATAAATATTTTCACTACTTTAACGGCTGGCTGCTGCTGCTGCTACACTACTACTATAACTGCGCTGGCTACTACTAACTAAAACGCTGCTGCTACCTACACTACTACTACACTACAAACTACGATATGATGATGAAAAGAAATAATGAGGAAAGAAGAAGTATGATAAGATAAAAACAATTTTAATAATAAACAATAATAACTCGAAAATAAATCAAATGTTTCATTTTCCCTTGATTTTCTACTGCCTAGAACACGACGACGACAAACAGAAAACTTTTACTGCAAATCCTTCCTAAAACAAAAGCAAATTCCCAAACCAAATATCATCTCCAAGTCATTTTTCTCAATTAGGCTTCGCTTGTTCGTTTTTTGGGGAATGGTTTTCTTGACTTTTTTGCTTATTTGTTTGTTTTTTGTTTTTTTGTTTGTTTGTTGATTTGGTTTTTGTGTGGTTTTTTTTTTTTTTCAAAATTATTTCCTTTTTTTATTCATTTTTAAAACCTTCTCTCATTTCCGCCCCTTTGTTTACATTTTCTTTCGTCCAAACAATGCCCAAAACCAAGGTGGAGATTACTCCCCGTCTCTTTCCTCTGTTTCTGTCTCTCTGTCTGTCTCCTCTATATATACCCTGTCTCTGTCTCTGCTCTGTCCTGGTTCTGTCTCTCTCTCTCCTCTCTTTTCCCTCTCTCCCTCTCTCTCTCTCCCTCTCTCCTTTTCTGTCTCACCCCTTTTTCTCTTTTTTTTTTCTTCTCTGTGCTCTCTCTGTGTCTCTGTCCTGTCTGTCTGTCTGTCTGTCTGTCGTCGTCTGTCTGTCTGTCTGTCTTCTGTCTGTCTGTCTGTCTCTCTCTCTCTCCTCTCTTCCCAAAAATCCCCTCCCCTTCCTTCTCTCCCCCTTCTCCTCTCTCCTCTCTAATTTTTCCTCTCTCTCCTCCTCCTCTCCATATAGCTTTTTCCCCCAAGCCATAAGGATTAATTGCTTTATTGGCTTAAATTTTTTTC
The DNA here is from genome assembly GCA_030674155.1 of Stramonita haemastoma. NCBI lineage: Eukaryota > Metazoa > Mollusca > Gastropoda > Neogastropoda > Muricidae > Stramonita > Stramonita haemastoma. Next base: position 63,019,653 of record CM060322.1, read on the forward strand.
ATTTTTTTTTTTCTTCTCCATTCATTTTTTTCGTTCTTTTTCCCCTTTCTTTCTTCTTTCGTTTTCTTTATTCTCATCGTGATTGATTTCTCTCTGTTTCTATCTCTGTCTTTTTCTGTGTGTGTGTGTTGTGTGTGTGTGTGTGTGTGTGTGTGTTGTGTGTTGTGTTGTGTGTTGGTGTGTGTGTGTTGGTTGTGTGTGTGTGTGTGTTGTTAGTGTGTGTGGTGTGTGTGTGTGTGTGTCTATCTCTTCTCTCTCTCTCTCTCTCTCTCTCTCTCTCTCTCTCTCTCTCTCTCTCTCTCTCTCTCTCTCTTCTCTCTCTCCTCTCTCTCTCTCTCTCTCTCTCTCTCTCTCTCCACACACACACACACACACACACACACACACACACACACACACACACACACACACAGAATTATTTTTGCTTTCCTAGTTTCATTAATTTCTTTCTGTCTTTCTTTTTTCTGTTCTTTTTTCTTATCATTTTAGTTTTTGGTGCTCATTTTTTCCTTTTCTTTCGTAATCTATCGCTCATTGCTGTTATCATTACTGTTGTGTTTGTTTATTATGTTTTTACCCTTGAAAAAATAAGCTTCGTTGGATTGCTGCTTTTGCACATGAATATTTTAGGTTCCTTGTGCTTTTTGTTACAGTCTGAACATTACTGATCTTGTTATTATGCTTGTCTTATTTTCTTTTCTTCCGATTTGTTATATATATTATATATATAGTCTATATTGCTACGTTGGACTCTTTTTTTTTCTCTTCCTGTATTGGTTCATAGATTTGTTAGATGGTTTGCTACCTGCCTTCTAGATGGATGGATGGATGGATGGATGGATGGATGGATGGATGGATGGATGGATGGATGAATGGATGGATGGACGGGTATAGGGTGGGTGGGTGGATGGATGGGATGGATGGATGGATGGATGGATGGATGGATGGATGCTAGCTGGTTTGCTGACTGGATTGGTTGGTTGGTTGGTTGGTGGGTAGCTGGTTGGTTGCTTGGGTGGGTGGGTGAAGGATGATTGTTGGTTGGCTGTTTAGTTGGCTGGCTGGTGGTTTGTTGGTTGGTTAGCTGGCTGGTTGGTTGATAGGGTGGGTGGGTGGGTAGTACGGTTAGTTGTTGGTCGGATGATTGGTTCGTTGGTTTTATCTATCTTTTCACTTATCCGTATGTTGGCCACTATAGTTGGCCACTGCATTGATACGAAAAAAAACCACAGAAAATCTGGCTTTAATCTTGTTTAAATCTGTATATAACTGTGAAGTTTTCATCAGAAATTTGAACTGTAACAAAGGTAACAGTTCTGGTAATATGGCCACATGGTAGCATTAGATCAAATAATTATCTAAGGTGGATTTTTTTTCGTTTCTTTGGACTAATTTGTAATACAATCACAATAAGAACGAACAAACACACACTTAACAGTAAAACAACCAAAACCCGACCAAATCCATAACTTATCATACAGACAAAACAAAAGGCAAACAAACAAAAAGCAAAAAAGACAAACAAACAGGCTGATCGGCTTTAAATAGCACACTGACGTCATAAGTTTAATCCTTTTTTTTTTTCCTTTCATTTTTTTAACATTATTTTCTTCATCTCAAAAGCTCTCGATCTCGTCCCCCTCCTCGACTTTACACTGTTTCCGATCTTCTTCAAACAGCCCTAGCTACATCCAGATTGGATACAAAAATGACAAAAACAATACAATTATACACACACAGCTATTCCGGGACGGGATAGCTCAGTGGTCAGAGCACTCGCGTTCCCTCCAAGCCAAGGTTAAGCAGCATCGACTGTCGTTACCAAGTGGATGGGTGACCGTTTGCGCGCCTTGTCTTCAGTACAATCCCCCAGCTCACCCAGCTGTAAATGGATACCTGCCTCTTTATGGTCAGGGAAGGTAAAGCAGCGAGTGAGAAGAGATGGGCGCCGCCTTCAATATGCTGGCCCCTAGAGAAGCTGAGGTCTTTGATGTCTGGCTCCCCTACGACCACATAGTTTATGGACACCTTCACTTCTACCTTTTCCTTACTCACAGAATTGCTATGAATTAGTTTGGATAGGTGGTCTAGAAGTAACGCATGTGCCTAAAAAGAAAGCGAATAGTTCAGATTCGATCCTCGTTTGAGCGCGAATTCTCCCCCCTCCCTTTCTCCCCCCCCCTTTCCACTAGGCCTTGCGAGCTAGTATGGGGAGCTAGCCTTTCGGATGAGACGGTAAACCGAGATCCCGTAGGCATCTTGCAGTTAGTGCAGGTAAAAGAACCGACGGTAACATGAAAAGCTGTCTCTGCCAACATTCTGTAGAAAAGAAAGTCGAAATAAAAGAATAGATAAATAAAACAAAGAAATAAATAAATACATTAATACATAAATGAATGAATGATGAATGAATGAATGAATGAATGAATGAATGAATGAATGAAGAAAGAAAAAAAGAAAACAGAAAGAAAGAAAGAAAGAAAAAAGAAAGAAAGAAAGAAAGAAAGAAAGAAAGAAAGAAAGAAAGAAAGAAAGAAAGAAAGCTACAATAATAGGAAAACAAAATCAACATGCAGACAGAAATTATTTTTTTTTAATTGGGTGGCGCTGCTCTTATGGCGAAGCACTCTTCTTCCTAAAGTAAAGGAAGACAGCAATCAACTCACGCAGAAAAACTCTGCCGGGTAGGGGACTGAAAGAGGTATACTACTACTAACTAACGAGGTGGAATGGCACTGGTTATGACGCTAATGACAGCTGCCCAATACACGCCTGCTAATATCACTATCAGACACCTACCCGACCGGAATACTCAGAAAAGGGAGTGGGGTAGGCTGGGGTGGGGGTAAGGGGGAGGGGTGGAGGAATGAGGGAAGGAGGAGGAGTGAGAGGGTGGGGGGTGGGGGTCGGGTAGGGGTGGGGGTTCCTGTCAAATTTGCGTGTCGATGAAGCGTAGAGCGGAAGTGCAGGCAGCCGGTATGAAAATTAATGATACGTGTCTCGTCTGACTGAACAGGTCAGCTGAAAACGGAGTCTGCTACAGTAGTGTAGTGTAGTGTAGTGTAGTGTAGTGTAGTGTAGTGTAGTGTAGTGTAGTGTAGTGTAGTGTAGTGTGTAACATGGTAGAGTGTAACATAATGTCGAGTACTATAGTGTAGTAATTAAGTAAGTATAGTGTAGTGTAGTATAAGATAGGATAACGATAGGATGGATGGGATAGGATAGTGTAGTGTAGTGTAGTGTAGTGTAGTGTAGTGTAGTGTAGTGTAGTGTAGTGTAGTGTAGTGTAGTAGTGGTAGTTAGTGTAGTGTAGCATAGCACAGCATAGCACAGCACAGCACAGCATAGCAACAGCACAGCAGAGTACTATGCTGTATAGTATCATACCGTATTGCATTGTATTGTGTTGTGTTGTAATCATATCGTATCGTATCGTATTATACTTTATTGGTACTTCTCTTAGCTACAGCAAATTTTTCGGGCCGATCTTCCAAGAGATCTGAGAAAGAGAGAGAGTTTGTTGCCACAAAAGTGAATGGCTATACTAGTACAAAACCTTGGCTTAATTTTGCATCATCTGTTTAATTAAGACGACCCTGGGAGAGGAGATAACAGAGCATCATCAACAGTGATCTGCAGCTCCTTAACCTTCTTCTATGACCTTTGTACTGAATCCAGGTCTGATTTTTTAATCGTTTTTTTCTTCTTCTCACCAGTACAGGCAAATCTCAGTGAATTATCTGACCGAGTTTTCACTCATTCCTTTATTCATTTGTTCATATGATTGTTCGTTTATGGATGAAAGAAAAACGAAGTCTATTCAGAGTGAGGAAGACAGCAAGCAAAAAAGGAACAAACAAAAAGAAAGAAAGGAAAGAAAGACAGAAAGAAAGAAAAGAAAGAAAGAAAGAAAAGAAAGAAAGAAAAGAAAAGAAAGAAAGAAAGAAAGAAAGAAAGAAAGAAAGAATGAATGAATGAAAGAAAGAAAGAAAAAAGAAAAGAAAGAAAAAGAAAGAAAAAAACAAACAAAAAAAAAAAGAACTAAGTTTAAAAGCAGTAGTTACATATACAATGCAGCAGCTAAAAATAACCCCCCCCCCCCCCCCCCCCCCCCCCACAACAAAAAACTGAACTATTTTACTCCGTCTCTCCATCCATCCATCCATCCATCCACCCTCCTCCTCCTCCTCCTCCAACCTCACCCGCCCACTCACCATCACTACAACCCTTACTGCCATCATCCCAGTGAAAAAAAAAAAAGGTTTCTTTTTCTCTGAGTTTTGTCTGGAATATCGTAAAAGTATACCTGTACAAAAAAGGATTGTCTTCTTTCGTTTCGGTTTTTTTTTCTGATTTGGTTTTCCATACGTGGGTGAGTTTGGTTTTCAGTTGCTTTCCTTGTCTTTTGTTGTCTTTCTTTTTCTTTTCTTTCTTTTTTTTTTTTTTTTTTTGGTCTTTCTTTCTTGATTTCTTTTTTTTTAAATTGTTTTCTTTCTTTCTTTTATGTCTTTGTTTGTTTGTTTTCTTTTTCTTTCATGTATCTCTTTCTTTTTTTTCTTTCTGTCTTTCTTTCTGTCTTTCTTCTTTCTTTTCTTTCTTTCTTTCTTTCTTTTCTTTCTTTCTTTCTACGGTCCTTTCTTAAGTTTATTTCCCTCTTCTTTCCTTTCTCTTTCTCTTTTCTTTCTTTCTTTCTTTTTTTGATTTTTCTACCTTTTGTTTCATTCTCCTTTCTTCTTTTTTCCCTCTATGTGTATGCGTGTGTGTGTGTTTGTGCGCGCGCGCACATGCGTGCGTGCATGAGTGTGTGTGTTTGTGTGTTTCTCTCTCTCTCTCTCTCTCTCTCTCTCTCTCTCTCTCTCTCTCTCTCTCTCTCTCTCTCTCCTCCTCTCTCTCTCTCTCTCTCTCGTCTCTCTCTCTCTCTGTCTTCCTTCTGTCTGTCCTCTTCTCCTTCTGTCCTCTCTCTCTCTCTGTCTTCTCTGTGCTGTCTGGTCTGTCTGTCTGTCTGTCTGTCTGTCTGTCTATCTGTCTGTCTGTCTGAGTCTCCGTGTGTGTGTGTGTGTGTGTGTGTGTGTGTGTGTGTTGTGTGTGTGTGTGTGTGTGTGTAAGTGTGTGTGTGTGTGTGTGTGTGTGTGTGTGTGTGTGTGTGTGTGTGTGTGTGTTGTGTGTGTGTGTGTGTGTGTGTGTTAAACTTGACACCATTCTCCCGAAGTTAAGGAAACAACGCACCGTTAGTTCCACCACCAAAATCTCTTGAACGAAGTCAACAGTCTGAAGTCTCTAAAGCCGTTTATTACAGCAGGCTTTTCTCTATCACTTTGAACAACAACGTAGTTTGTGTTTTTGTTTATGGACAGGGGGCAAGTGTTTCTGGGTTAGTCTAGTGGGTTTCGGTTTTGTGTGCATGTGTGTGTGTGTGTTGTGTGTGTGTGTGTGTGTGTGTGTGTGTGTGTGTGTGTGTGTGTGTAAGTATGTGTGTGTGTTGTCTTTTGTAAGGGTGTGTGTGTGGTGTGTGTGTGTGTGTGTGTGTGTGCGTGTGTGTGTAAGGGGGAGAGGTTGTGTTGTGGGGGGGGAGGGGGGGAGGGGGGTGTATGTATGTGTGTGTGTGTGGTGTGTGTGTGTGTGTGTGTGTGTGTGTGTGTGTGTGTTGTGTGTGTGTCAGGGTTGGAAGGGGGGTGTTGTGTGTGTGTGTGTGTGTGTGTGTGTGTGTGTGTGTGTGTGTGTGTGTGTGTGTGTGTGTAAGTATGTGTGTGTGTGTCTTTGTAAGGGTGTGTGTGTGTGTGTGTGTGTGTGTGTGTGTAAGGGGGGAGGGGTTGTGTGTGGGGGGGGGGGGGGAGGGGGGGTGTATGTATGTGTGTGTGTGTGAGTGTGTGTGTGTGTGTGTGTGTGAGTGTGTGTGTCCGTATGTGTGTATGTCAGGGTTGGAAGGGGGGTGTATGTGTTGTGTGTGTGTGTCGTGTGTGGTGTGGTGTGTGTGTGTGTGTGTTGTGTGTGTTGTGTGTGTGCATGCGTGTGTGCGTG
>CM060322.1:63038170-63043170 GCA_030674155.1 Stramonita haemastoma
CACTCACGTATGTGTTCGCGCGCACACAATACACATCTATGCATGCATTTTGCATTAGTACCACACGCATACATCGTGCACATACATGCATGCACACACGCAACACACATACATACACAGACATTATGCATGCATAGTGTATTGGTACACACACGCATGCACGTTGGGAATTACATGCATACACGCACGCCGCGCACACATACACCAACAACAGACAACATCACACACACCACAAACACACACAGAGATAGTAGATTTTACATGAGGCACAGAGAATGTACATATACAAACACACAAAAACAGAGCAACACAATCAGGACATGCACAACATAACAAATACAGAACACACAGGACAGGTGCCGGACAGACAGACAGAGACACAAACAGACAGGACAGACCAAGGCCAAATTAGTCTAGAGAAACGAAGGAAAAGACGTAAGACAGACAGAGAACAGAAAGAAACAGACAACAGAGAGAGACAGAGCAAACAGACAGACAGACTGACAGACAAAACAGACAGAGCAGAGAGAGAGAAACACGCGTTTATTATGCAATAAGCACAACCGACAAGTGAACTCCAAGCAGGCTGGTGGAACGAAACAGCGGATGATTAATTTACGCTGCATGCTGAGATAAGATCCAGATTTGTGTGTTTCTGCAGGTGCAGTTTGTTTCTGTTTCTGCGGTTTCTGCTGTGTGTGTATGTGTGTGTGTGTGTGTATGTGTGTGTGTGTGTGTGTGTGTGTGTGTGTGTGTGTGTGTGTGTGTGTTGTGTGTGTGTTTGTGTGTGTGTGTTGTGTGTGTATGTGTGTATATGTATGTGTGTTGTGTGTTGACTTTCCAGAAACTTTATTCCAAGGAATTTGGACATTTTTAGTGCAAGGCATTGTGAAGACTGTGTGTTTGTTGTGTGTGTGTGTGTGTGTGTGTGTGTGTGTGTGGTGTGTGTGTGTGTGTGTGTGTGTGTTGTGTGTGTGTGGTGTGTGTGTTGTGTATGTGTGTGTGTGTGTAGTGTGTGTGTGTGTGTGTGTGTGTGTTGTGTCTGTCATGTCTGTCTGTCTGTCTGTCTGTCTGTGTCTCTGTGTACGTGTGTACTCGTATATGTTTGTCTGTGTCGGTGTGTGTCTCAGTGTGTGTTTGTGTCTGTGTGCAGTGAAACATTTTGGTTAAAAAGATCCCCCTCCATCCCCAGAATCAAAGAGAGTAGGATGAAATAAGTGCCTGTTGTGTTATAGCGCTAGCCAAGAGATACAGTGATAAGGACATGTATCTTGTCCAAAGTGGATCATAAACTCCATGTGCTACTTTGATCAGCGAAAATTTCCTCTGGAAAGTCCTCCATCAAATACAGAGCATTAATGTTTGCCAGTCCAGGACAAAGCGATGCACAAATTACCAAGAAAATGCATGAAAATACATGAAACAAGGAGAAAAAAGTGAGAAGGAAAAAAAAAAGACTGAAAATTACAAAAAAATTTAAGGAGAGAACAAAGAAAAAGAGGAAACAATATCATCCCCCTCCCCCCCTTTTTTATAAATTAATAGCTACATTTTAGTAGCACAAATTCTAACACCGACCCTAAGGCTTATAAAAAATAACCACATCTATTCTAAAGATACGAACTGCAGTACGTTTTATCTTGGATCTGTTTTTCAATCACAGAAAAACTCTGGTGGAAGCATTCTTTTTCTCAGGTGGATTTTTAGCTGTGTTTGTGTCTTCACGTGCCTGGTAAGCGCATTAGTGTCAGTTTTGCTTTTATTCATTGATTTAGAAGTGTACGGGTTTTTTTTTAATAAGCAATCTAGTCTCTCAATATTACCTGCCTTTCGTTCCTTTTGCACATCTCTGTGTGTGTAGGTGTGGCGTATGTGTGTGTGTGTGTGGGGGGGGGGGGTGTATATGCGTGTGTATGTGTGGGGGAGGGGGGGTGGAAAATGCGTATGCGCCTGCACGCACCTGCGCTGTCAAAGTCAAAGCCAAAGTCAAATCAGCTAACATGATTATGGCAAATTTAAAACGAAATAACTATAAGAAAAAAAAAACGAGCAAAAGAGAGATTATGTATGTGTGCACATGTACACAATCCACAGTGCAGATAGATACAGAGACAAAGAAACAACTAGACCGACAGATGGAATGTTAGTGTTAGCATATGTACTTGAGTGTTCTACCACAAAATAATCCAAAATACCAGAATGATTTGGCTTTAGACCCTTTACACACAGCACTGTGTGTTAGCCTAGTGAAAACTGTAGACAGAATGGAGACAGTGAGGAAGGGAATGTAGATTGGAAGGAAGGAAGCAAGCAAAAGGTCAATGACACAGACATCAAAGCAGTCAGTCACTGCCAGCCAGAGCATTGAACCAATCACCGTTCAGCAGGAAATGACGTTCACTTATGCTAGAGTGCAATGACGCCTTGTCATTGTTGACGAGAGACAGCAGTGAAATGCTCACTTGAACTAATATCGAAAGCTGTCTAGCACATACACAAACGATCGATGGTAAAGTGCCTGTGTTTATCAACGGAAAATGTTGGTTGTTTGAGGCATTGTTTGACAGACTCAGACATTTTGAGTCGATGGCACTTTGTCGGATAATCTGTGGAGTCTCCCATTTTGTTTAGTCTGTTGCTTGGTCTGTGGATTTGTTCTAATTTTTTTTTTACGGAAGATTAGATAAGCATGTGTTTGCACACACATCTGTATATGGATACTGGCATTTTTGCATGCAGGCTTGTGTGTGCACATGCACATACACACAAACACACACCCACAACCACACACACGCTCACATGCACACACAAAACCACACTTACACATACAACACAAAAAAGCCCACATACATACACAGGCATTACTGCACACAACACACACACACACACACACACACACACACACACACACACACACACACACACACACACACACACACACACACACACGCACACACACACGCACGCACGCAGCGCACAAACACACACACGCACACACACACACACACACACACACAATTTTGCTTTGTTTTTCTCTTCTTCTTTTTTTTATAAATAACAGCTTTTCAAGTACATGATAAATGGAGTTCTCTATCATTATATGTATTTAGCACACTTTTTTTTCAAAACACAGCAATATATATCTATCTATATCTATATCTATGATATATATGTGTGTGTATTCATATGTGTGTGGTATACGTGTGTGTGTGTGTGTCTATGCATGCATGCACATGTGTGTGTGTGAGCATGCATGCATGTTTGTGTAAAAGAATGTGTTAAAGAGAGGAAAAATCTTGTTTGTGCACAAATTCATGCTTCCCCACAAAATAATCGAAAGTCAGCAAGAAGGAAGGAAGGGGGTAGAGGGGAAGAGTGCTCCCATATTCAAACATGGCAGAACAGTTAAAGCTGTAGAAAGGAAAGAGGCAGTGGATAAAGGTGTAGGTAAAGGTAAAAGTGTCTCATAACCTATGTGGTCGAAGGAGAGCATGGCATCAGAGACCTCAGCTTCTATTGAGGGTGATGCCCATCTCCTCTCCCTCGCTGCTTTACCTTCCCTGACCCTAAAAAGGGTAGGTACCATTTACAGCTGGGTGAACCGGGGGACTGTACCAAAGCCAAGGCAAGCAAACAGTCACCCATCCACTTGGTAACCATGCTTGATGCTGCTTAACCTTAGCTTGGGGAAAGTGAGCGCTTTAACCACTGAGCTATCCCGTCGAGTCCGATAAAAGGTATAGTAGTAGGAAAAGAAGCGAGAAAGCGAGCAAGCAAAAGGTCACTAATGCAAACATCAAAGCAGTCAGAGCCTCCCCAAACATATATAAATATCTCCCCTTCACCTAGATGATGATTCGTTTTTCTGTGTCAAACATCATCTCATGTACCGGTTTGCAGTACCCGTTTGGTAGACCAAACGTTTGTGATGTGACAGTAATGTGTAAAGTAACCTTTAGAGTCTCCCAGTGGGTCTAATCTATGATCCCTTGGTCTGACTGTCTCTGACTAATACCCTTCGTTTTGTTGTTTTCTCTGTAGTTCACTTTGCCGGTAGCATGCACATGCATTCACAGAGAAGCATATATATATTTTTTCAATGTATAATCCAGATGCACAAACATAAACACAGGCACTCACACACATGCACACACACATAATGCACGCCAACATGTATGCTGTACACAAGCCATTTTATTTTCATAACCATTCTCTACCATAAGTAGAAGAAAAAAAAACAGGATCTAGCAATGTAGTAGTAGGACTCCCATTTTTTTTTTAATGAGACAATTAACTGAGCTTTGAATCTGTGCATGCATTTAGCACAAAAATTATACATAAATGAATGAATACGCAATGGTATAAGTACAGCAAAAGAATGTACATGAAAAGAAGGAGTATGCCTTATCACACATTTAAATCAGGAAATTTAGGCCAGAACAAATGTATGTTTAGTGGACGTACATTGACAGAATCTATTATGTGTGTGCACACACCCATGCTTCCAAACAAAAATCCAATCCAAAATAGCCAGAGGGAAAGCTGAGAGAGAGAGAGACAGAGACAGAGACAAGAGAGATCACATTGGCAGCGTGCAAGAACAGCAAAGGTATAAAAGAGAAAAAACGGAACTGGATGGATGTAGACAGGAAGGAAGGAAGGAAGGAAGGAAGCCAAAGGCCAATGACACAGCCTTCAAAGCAGTCAGTCACTGCCTCCCAGGACATTGAACCAATCACCGTTCAGCAGGAAATGACGTTCCCCAACAGCAGAGTGAAATGACAGACACCTTGTCATGTTGACAAGACTGGTAATGGCTCACTTAGGCTGATACTGGAAACTGTCTGGCTACAAAGGATGGGGAGTTAAGTTCCAGTGTTAGCCTGTGAACAGTATGTGTTGGTACAACAGTGATGGATCCAAATATTTTGACTTTGAGGGTGATGAGTTTGGTCATTTTGAGAGTTTAGATTGTTAGTTTGTTTTCTGGCAATTTTTTT
>CM060322.1:63050670-63053170 GCA_030674155.1 Stramonita haemastoma
AGAGAGATGAAAAACTGCATTCAAACCAAAGAAACAAACCCCATCTTGACGGAGAAAAACAAAACCAAAGCAATTTTCATCTCATTTGAAGTAGACACGCACAATGAACGAAAACATACGTCCAAGAAAAGAAAACAGAAGGCAACGTTTTTATTTACTTGAAGTAGGCAACATACGAACGAATACAACCGAACAATACACAGACACATGTATCAAAACATTTAAAAAGAAGGTATCTTATTTTGATATATGAAACAGTTTTTATTATCTTTCGCTGCATATCAAATTAAGCATTCAGAGGTAAAATAATTATATGAAATAAAAGAAAAAGAAAATTGTAGTTCAGCCATTTTCAGAGAACTCCAGACTGCCTGTATAAATGTATATTGCTTGTGGTGATGATAATACAAGAATTTGACATGGGTATAATCCCGTCAGAAGAGAGAAGAGAGAGAGAGAGAGAGAGAGGAGAGAGAGAGAGGAGAGAGAGAAGAGAGAGAGAGAGGAGAGGAGAGAGAGAGAGAGAGAGAGAGTAGAGAGAAGAGAGTATGTGGTGTGGTGTGTGTGTAGATGCTGTCAGTGTGTGTGTGTGTGTGTGTGTGTGTGTGTGTGTGTGTGTGGTGTGTGTTTGTGATAAGTGTGGGTGTGTGATTCTCTGTGTGTGTGTGTGTTGTGGGTGTGTGTGTGAGTGTGTGTGTGCGGGATGGTGTGTGGTGTTGTGTGTGTGTGTGTGTGGTGTGTGTGTGTTTTGTGTGTTGTGTGTGTGTGTGTGTGTGTGTAGATGCTGTCAGTGGCGTGTGTGTTGTGTGTGGTGTTTGTGTTGTGTGTGTGCGTGTGTTTGTGAATAAGTGTGTGGGGTGTGTGCGTGCGTGCCATGCGTGCATGTGTGAGTATGTCTGTGTGCGTGCGTGCGCGCATATATACATGTGTGTTTGGTGTGTGTGTGTGGGGGGTGTGTGTGTGTTTATTTTTTTCTTGCAAGTGTGTTATTGCAGACATGAAGCAGTCTGGAGACAGTGGCCGCCCCGAGGCTATACCTGAAGGGAAACTAATTTATCTTTTTTAAAAAAAAAAAAAAAAAGAGGATGTATGCTCCCCCATTTTCCCCCAAGCACTTTTGTTTATAATCATAAAAATGAAAAAAAAAAAAAAAAAAGGGGGGGTTTTTTTTTTGGGGTTTTTTTTTTTGGGTTTTTTTTTTCCCCAAAAAAAAAAAATTTATAAAAAAAATTTTTTTTTCCGGAAAATTTAAAACCTTTTTAAAAAAAAGGGGGTTAAGGAAAAAAAAAATTTAAAAAAAAATTTGGGGGGGGGAAAAAAAAAAAAAAAAGAAAAAAAAAGAAAAAAAAAAAGGGGGGGAAGGGGGGGGGGGGGGGGAAAAGGGGGGGGGGGGGGGGGGGTGTTTGGGGGGGGGGGGGTTGAGGGGGGGGGTTTTTTGGGGGGGTGGGGGGGGGGTTTTTTTTTTGGGGGGGGGGGGGGTTTTTGGGGGGGGGTGTGGGGGGGGGGGGGGTTTTGGGGTGGGGGGGAGGGGGGGGGGGGGGGGTGGGGGGGGGGGGGGGGTTTTTGGGGTTGGGGGGGGGGGGGTGTAGAGGTTGGGGTGGGGGGGGGGTTGGGGGGGGGGGGTTTGGGGGGGGGGGAAAAAATTTTGGGGGGGGGGGGGGGGGGGGTTTTTTTTGGGGGTTGTGGGGGGGGGGGGGGTTTTTTTTTTTTGGGGGGGGGGGGGGGGGGGGGAGGGGGGTTGGGGGGGGGTTTTTTGGGGGGGAAGGGGGGGGGGGGGGGGGGGGGGGGTTTGGGGGGGGGGGTTTTTTTTGGGGGGGGGGGAGGGGGGGGGGAAAAAGGGGGGGGGGTTTTTTTAAAAAAAAAAAAAAAAAAGGGGGGAAAGGGGGGGGGTTTAAAAAAAGAAAGGGGGGGGGGAAAAAAATTTTTGGTTTTTCCCAAAAAATTTTTTTTTGGGGGGGGGGCCAAAAAGGGGGGGGGGGGGGGGGGGGGGGGGGGAAGGGGGGGGGGGGGGGGAAAAGGGAAAAGGGGGGGGGGGGGGGGGGGAAAAAAAAAATTTTTTTTTTTTTTCCCCGGGGGGGAAAGGTTTTTTTTTTTGGGGGGGGGGGGGGGCAAAAACCCCCCTTAAACCCAATAACCCTTTTCGGGTTACCCTTTTTTTTAAAGGGGTTTTTTTTTTTGGGGGGGGGGGGGGGGAAAAAAAAATTTTTTTTGGGGGGGCGGGGGGTTTTTCCGGGGGGGGGTTTTTTTTGGGTTTTTTTTAAAAAAAATTTTTTTAAAAAAAAAAAAAAGGGGAAAAAAAAGGGGGGGGGAAAAAAACCAAAAAAACCGGGGAAAAAAAAGGGGGGGGGGGTTTTTTGGGGGGGGGGGGGGCCCCCCCAAAAAGGAAAACCCCCCCCCCCCCCCGGGGGGGGGGGGGGGGGAAAAAAAAAAAAAAGGGGGGGAAAAAGGGTTTTTTTTTTTCCCCCCCCCCCCCCTTTTTTTTTTCCCCCCCCCCCCCCCC
>CM060322.1:63058170-63070670 GCA_030674155.1 Stramonita haemastoma
CACACACACACACACACACACACACACACACACACACACACACACCACACACACACACACACACTTTAGAAGAATTATATCTTTTTAAAAAATCCTTTTCTTTTCGTCAACTGTCTCCGCTATTTCTTTGTACTTTGCATTGCAGGTTATATTCTCTCATAAAGCACGTACATCTTCATGAATACAAACCATTCATTTATCGTCCAATATCACTTAAAGGGGGCGGGATAGCTAAGTGGTCAGAGCACTCGCTTTCCCCCAAGTCAAGTTAAGCAGCGTCGAGCGTGATTACCAAGTGCATGGGTGACCGTTTGCGCGCCTTGGCTTCAGTACAGTCCCCCCAGTTCACCCAGCTGTCAATGGGTACCTGCCCTCTTTAGGGTCAGGGAAGGTAAAGCAGCGAGGGAGAGGAGATGGGCGCCGCCCTTAATATGCTGGCCCCTTGAGAAGCTGAGGTCTCTGATGCCTCGCACCCCTACGACCGCCTAGGCTATGGGACACCTTTACCTTTACCTTTATTACTTAAAGATCACTGCTTGTAAAATAGATACTAAACTAAAAATGCACAGAGTGTAAGACAGACAGATAAACAAACATACAAACTGTAAGATATCTTTAAAAAAATAATAATAAATAAACAGCAGCATATTCGCTTTATCTATCGTTAATCAATTGCTTTTACAATGGTAAAATCATCCATCACAAAAACGTTGTGGTGTTGTTGTTTTTTAGAAACACAACAAAACAAGAACAATGTTCTCGTTTAAGAAGATATCAATCTTCAGAATCACTAACCTTCTCTCCTTTCTTGACTGGGCTGTCTGAAAACTGATATGGATGAGGTTTTTTTTTGGTTATTGTTGGGTTTTTTCCATACTTTTTATTGGATCATTTCAATGTCTCATAAATCGTCATCATTTTCTCTCTATTCAAATGAAGGCAAACTAACATGGACGCATAATGAACAATTTGTCGATAGGGCTCGCTCTCTGTCTGCCTCTGTGTGTGTGTGTGTGTGTGTGTGTGTGTGTGTGTGTGTGTGTGTGTGTGTGTGTGTGTGTGTGTGTGTGTGTGTGTGTGTGTCTGTCTGTCTGTCTGTCGTTGTCTGTCTGTCTGTCTTTTCTCTCTCTCTCCTCTCTCTCTCTCTCTCTCTCTCTCTCTCTCTCTCGTCTCTCCTCTCTCTCCTCTCCCCTACCACCATACACCACCATACACCTCATCCTACACACTCACATCCACACATCCACACATAACACACACTAAACACACACATACACACACTACACCACACATACACACATCACTACCACCACCATCACACTCCTCCTCGCCCACTCCTCCCTCACTCACTCCATCCTCACTCACGTTCCATCACTCTATCCCATCCTCATCCTCCTCCTCCTCCTCTCTCATCATCTCATCTCATCATCATCATCATCATCAATCATCATCCCCTTCCTCCTCCTCCTCATTATACCATTTGCATTAACAGACCAATAAAACACAATCACGAAGACTTTGTCCACACTGGACAATACCAAAGCTAATGAGATCATTTTTCAACCCAACACTAGGCAAGTCGATAGGATGGGATGATACTGACCCACTTCAGCCGGGCTGGACCCATCCGCAACCTTGGGATGATGAGAAAACACCCAGAGAGGAGGGGTGAGTAGTGGGTGGGGGGGAGGTAGAGCCTATGGCTGCACACCGGTGTTAATTTTTGACTACTTTTCCTTCTATTTTCATATTATATCACTCTTGCATTCGCACTGCACGTACTAAGGCATTCACAGAAATAAAAACTATGTTGTTGTTTTTTCAGAGAGACTAGCTCCTGATTCAAAAACTATGTGATTTTGCACAAATTTGGTGAATTGAATTTATAAAATTAAAATAAAAATTCAAGTAAACACTCTACCCCCGTCACTCCTTTGCTGTCTGCTAGCTTCCTAACCCCAATATGCATGCGCGGGGTCAAGAGTGTAGGAACACAAGCAATCCTCATTTGGTAATCATTTCCAGCTTTTCTGACTATCTGGTATTGCTCTACGTCCTCAATCCGCCAAAACAAGTGCATAGTGCATTTTTTTTCATACTTAAAAAAATCTGTGAAAATCAACACATTTTTCCGACCCCGCACTCTATAAAAGATACTACATGACTCCAAAAATAACACCGGAGTGTAACCCAACGGAAGTGCTAAGAAAGAAGATGGGGTTGAAAATTGCCCAGGGGGGTGAGGTGGAGGGGGGGTGGGGTCGGGGTGGGGGTGGGTGAGTGGAGAGGTTGCAGTTATTGGGGTGGGGTGGGGGTGGGGGGTTTGGGGGAGGGGGGAGGGGGGTCTGCTCTTGCAGTGGATTTATGCGATCATTGTGTCAGGGCAGTTGATTGCACAGCCGCGCAAACAGAATGAAGAAAACGCTTTGTCTGTTTGTGGGTTTGTATAGATCTGTTGTCTGTCTGTTTGTTGTCTTCTGTTTGTTTGTGGTCTGTATGTCTCTCTGTGTCTGTTTGTGTTTATTGTGTGTGTGTGTTGTGTGTGTGTATGTGTGTGTGTGTGTGCTGTATGTGTGTGTGTGTTGTGTGTTGTGTGATGTGTGTGCTCTCTACTCTCTCTTCTTCTTCTTCTTCTCTCTTCTCTTCTTCTTCTTCTTTTTCTCTGCATCTCTCTTCTGCATTCTTCTTCTTCTTCTTCTTCGCAGTCTTTTTTGCATTCTTCACATATTTTGCATTCTTCTTCTTTGCATTCTTTACATTCTTTGCAATTCTTTCGCAATTCCTCGCGATTCTTCTTCTTCGAATTCTTTGCAATTTTCTTCTTCTTAGCAATTCTTTGCAATTTTTTCGCAATTCTTCTTCTTTTTGCAATGTTCTTTGCAATTCTTCGCAATTCTTCATGCAAATCTTCCTCTTCACATAATTCTTCTTCTTCTTCGCAGTTTCTCTTAACTTTCGGAATTCTTCTTCTTCTTTGTAGTTCTTTTTTTTTTCTTCTTCTTCTTCTCTTCTTCTTCATGCAAACAAAAGAGGGAAAACAAATAATCATCATGGCATGACGGACAGACTTAGTAGGCAAGAGCAAATCAGACATGTCACATAATTATTGCATAGGTGAAAAATGGTCCGAATATTGAGCTTTGTAGTTCTCCTTGCAAATAGAATGCAACTGTATATCCTAATTGTTATGACTTGGTCTTACTTACGAATGATACAAGATGGCTTTGTCCAATCTATATGCTGATTATGCTAAGAAATATAGAGAGTTATTTATCATTGTAAATGATCTCTCTGTTGCATATCAACGAATAATGATGAAGAAAATAGTAGAACATCATTGTTATGACTTGGTCTTACATTACCAATGATGCTGAGATGCTTTTTCAGTTTATTTGCTAATTATGTTTGGATACATACAGAGTTGTTATTGTGAGATGTTCTTTGTTATATATCAACGAAATATGATGAAGAAAATGATGGAAATAACCATTCCTAAACGGATCAGATGAATATTTCAGATTTTGTTTTTGTTTGTTCGTTCGTTTGTTTGTTTGTTTGTTTGTTTGTCTATTTATATTGTTTTGTTTATTTGTAGTGTCTGTTTGTTGGGGTGTTTGATTGCTTCAGCTTTTGGTTTGATTCTATCTGGCTGTTGCCTGTATGTCTGTCTGTCTCTGTCTCTCTGACTGTCTGTCTATCTGTCTCTCTCTTCTCTCTCTCTCTCTCTCTCTCTCTCTCTCTCTCTCTCTCTCTTCTCTCTCTCTCTCTCTCTCTCTCTCTCTCTCTCTCTCTCTCTCTCTCATGTGCATGTGAGTGAGTGACTGTGTTTGTTTGTGTGTGTGTGTGTGTAATTGTGTGTGTGTTCGTACATGCGTGCGTGTATGCATTTGAGAGGCACAGAGACATGCAGACAAAGGGACACACAACACCACACTGACACGAACAGAGACAGAGAGGAAGAACAGAAAAAGAGGGGAAGAGAAGAAGAGAAGAGAGAGAGAGAGAGAGGAGAGAGAGGAGAGAGAGAGAGAGAGAGAGAGAGAGGACAGAGACAGAGAAGACAGACAGACAGACAGACAGACAGACAGACAGACAGACAGACAGACACGCACGACACGCACGCACCGCAGCAGCACGCACACGCACACACACACACACACACACACACACACACACACACACAGACAAACACACACAGAAACAGAGATAGAGAGAGAAGCAGACAGAGACCGTAAATATTATTTTAAAAAAAAACCATCCAGACAAACTAATGGTAAGAGAACATGGAAAAGTAGCCAAGTTATTTATTTCATCCTTCACAAAAAAAGACATGGCGACTGCCTCTCACATTTCTTCCTTCACAGCAATCTCCTATCTGCCGGGGAAAGTTCTGTTCTGAATGATGAACACAACCCATCTTCTCCCTGCTCCCCTCCCTCTCCCTCCCTCCCCCTCATGGGGGACGCGATAGCCTAGTGGTCAGAACACTGCACTCGTAATCTGACGACCCGGGTTCGATTCCCGGTCGAGGGGATTTTTCTCCTGGAGTTAACATCAGTGCTGACTCCACTCTCCTCAAAAGTCCTTTGGATGAAACTATAAACTGAGTTCCCGTGTGTGAACGCACGCGGAACATCTTGCGGACATGTTAAATCCTGTTTCGCTTTTCGAAAGAGTAGACCATTGTGTGTCGGTGGAGAACGGATGACAAAATTGACAAAACTGCATACACACGGGAACTGGATGTGCAAAAAGCACACGAGTGCTTATTCCATTATACTCGTTATAAAAGAATAAATTAATAAATAAATAAATAGATGAATAAATAAATAAATAAATTTTAAAAAAAATAAATCCTTGTTCATGCACTTTGTACGGAGTGTCTTTTCTAAAGTCATTATCTGTGTCTGTGTTACCTGAGCCAGGCTATAATCAGAACACTCCAAGATCATTCGAAACGTCTGATGTATATGTGCTGCATTTGAATGAAACACTTTTTTTTTCTCTCTCTCTCTCTTTGAATCTGCTGGATAAGTGTTTCAGCTCCGATGTCGTACAAAAAAAAATCTGGTAGACTTTCTGTTATTTTACAAGAGTTCGACTAGAGATTGTAAGGTTGTTGTTTTTTCTTGTTTTCTTTTTTAATTGTTTTTTTTTCGGGAGGGGGGTGGGGTGGTATTCGGCAGTAAACTTTTTTTTTAAAATTGAGATGGTGCGCGAGTACAAATGCAGTCGCATGCACTTAAATGAGTTTGTCCACGCACGCATTCACGAACTTACATTTGAATACCTATATGCGCATGCATGCATATACACACAAATAGGCATGCTTGTGCATAGCAAGGGTGTGTGTATGTATGTGTGTGTGCTAGTACAAACCTCTCTCTCTCTCTCTCTCTCTCTCTCTCTCTCTCTCTCTCTCTCTCTCTCTCTCTCTCTCTCTCTCTCTCTCTCTCTCTCTCTCCTCTCCCCCTCCCTCCTCCCTCCCTTCTCTCTCTCTCCCTCCCTCCCTCCACCCCCTCTCTCTCCCTCCCTCCTCTTCACTCCCTCACCCACTCCCCTTCACATACGCACAACATCCAAACCAGCCCCAAGAAAAAAAAAATGATGCAAAATAACACAAAAAAGGAGAAATGTGTACAGAAACCGAAGATGCATGGTATGTATCCCTCATGGCAAATATCACTTCTACAATAGCAGCAGAGCTCCCTCCCCTCCTCCATCATCACACAAAACAAGGCCTACACCCCATTACCCGCGCTATCAATCACACCCTTCCTAATCACCAAAACTTTCCCCCCTCCCCCATTCATTTTGCCAGCTATCAAACAAGTGATATATGGATATACATATTTTTTGTCCAGAACTTTTCAATATATTTTGTACAGTTATTATTATTTTTCACTGTATTCAAATGATGAGGAATGGGGACGGGGTGATTCAGTGGTCAGAGCACTCGCTTTCCGCAAGTTAAGGTTAAGCAGCATCGAGCGTGGTTACCATGTGGATGGGTGACCGTTTGCGCGCCTTGGCTTCAGTACTGTCCCCCTGTTCACCCAGCTGTAAATGGGTACCTGCCCTCTTTAGGGTCAGGGAAGGTAAAGCAGCGAGGAGAGGAGATGGGCGCTGCCCTCAATATGCTGGCCCCTAGAGAAGCTGAGGTCTCTGATGTCTCGCTCCGCTACGAACACATAGGTTATCAGACACCTTTACCTCTCTACCTTTATTCAAATGAAGGTGAAGCAACATAGACTAGTGACTAACAATTTTATCATATCTGCACCAACGGCCATGGTGGAGTGGTTACCACTTTGGATAACTGGCCGAAAGATCGCGGGTTCAAATCCGAAGATGGGGAAGTAAAAATTAATTGCCATATCTCTCTTCTCTCTCTCTCTCTCTTCTCTCTCTCTCTCTCTCTCTCTCTCTCTCTCTCTCTCTCTCTCTCAGAAAGAAAGTTTTCAAAGTTTTCTCTCTCTCTCTCTTTCTCTCTCTCTCTCTCTCTCTCTCTCTCTCTCTCTCTCTCTCTCTCTCTCTCTCTCTCTCTCTCTCTCTCTCTCTCTCTCTCTCTCTCTCTCTGTATATGTACACAGTCTTTTAGTCAATGTGAACTGAGAAAGAACACTGCACTGAGGCCTGTCCACTCCTGTGCACATAATAGAAAAGGATATCTTATTTTTTACAACTCAAGGACCACAAGGCTGGCTACACTCCTCCATTAGGTCCCAGGTCGTGTAGTATCTTCTACAGAAAGCTTGTCAAAACATTTTCTGCTGGTTTTCACAGATTTGTTTTTTTAAGTATGAAAAATGCACTGTGTACTTGTTTGTTGTTTGGAAGGGGTTTTTTGTTGTTGTTTTTTGTTTTTGTTCTGTTTTGTTGTTTCGTTTGGGGTTTGGTTTTTTGTTGTTGTTTTTTGTTTTGTTTTGTGTTGTGTTTTTGTTTTTGTTTGTTTATTTGTTTGTTTGTTTTGTTTGTTTCTTTTTTGGGGGGGTAGAAGGCATAGAGCAATGCAAGGTAGACAAAGAAAAGTTGGAAATTCTCATCAAGTAAAGATTGCTTGTGTTCCAATAGCGCTGACCCCACGCTTGCATAATATTGTGGTTAGGAAGCTATCAGAAGTCAAAGTACTAAGGATGTACACTGTTTGCTGAATTTAGTTTTAAATTTCAAAACTCATCAAATTTATGCAAAAAAACACACGAGTTTTGAGTCGGACGAAAGTCTTCCACAAAAAATGTTGAGTTCATTTTTCTTAAATTTTTATAGATGCCTTAGTACATGCAGTATGAATAAGGTAAAAAAAAAAAAAAAAAAAAAGGTAAAGGTGCCCATAACCTATGTGGTGGTAGGGGAGCGAGGCATCAGAGACCTCAGCTTCCCTAGGGGCCAGCACATTGAGGGTGGCGCCCATCTCCTCTCCCTCGCTGCTTTACCTTCCCTGACCCTAAAGAGGGCAGGTGCCCATTGACAACTGGGGGAACTAGGGGGAACTGAACTTAATCCAAGGCGCACAAACGGTCACCCATCCACTCGGTGGTAACCACGCTCGATGCTACATAACCTTGGCTGGGGGAAAGCGAGTGCTCTGACCACTGAGCTACCCCGTCCCCTTAATATATCCAGTATTTTTGTATTTTGTATTTTGTACCACTTTATGTCACAGCAGATTTCTCTGCGTGAAATTCAGGCTGCTCTCCCCGGGAGAGCGCGTCGCCACAAGTGCAGCGCCTACCCATTTTTTTTTCTTTTTCCTGCATGCAACTGTATTTGTTTCCTTATCTGTGGCTTTCTTTCTACATAATTTTGCCAGAGTCAACCCCCTTGTTGCCTTGGGTTCTTTTACGTGCGCTAAATAGGGATGCGCAACACACGGGACCTCGGGTTTATCGTCTCACCGAAAGACTAGCGCCCAGACCACCACTCAGGATCTAATAGAGGGGTGAAAAAGTTTTGGGCCCAAACGGGGGTACGAATCACCGCACACTCCGACCTGGACTTTTTGCTTTCTAGCCAAGGCGCGTTACCTCTAGACCACCGAATACAAGTGTGATATAGGGAAAACAGAAGAAAAAGTGACCAAAAAAATAAGGCGGTGTGTAACCCAACCACGCCATATAACAGTTGCAGACTGCCTAGTGATGGGTATACTGGTCTCTGGGGGGGGGGGGAGAGAGAGAGAGAGAGAGAGGAGAGAGAGAGGAGGAGAGAGAGAGGAGAGAGAGAGAGAGAGGAGAGGAGAGAGAGAGAGAGAGAGAGGAATGGAGGAGAGTTTGAGGGAAGGGGGGTGGGGGTGAGGTCAGTGGGTGTACAGAAAGAAGATCCTGGTAACGGAGGAGGAGGGGGAGGAGGGAAGGGAGGGGTTAGCAGTTATTTCATCTGTTCTTGAAGAAAGTTGCTTCTGGTGGTGCGTGTGTGTGTGTGTGTGTGTGTGTGTGTGTGTGTGTGTGTGTGTGTGTGTGTGTGTGTGTGGTGTTGTGTGTGTGGTGTGTGTGTGTGTGTGTGTGTGTGTTAAGTGTGCGTGCGTGTGTGTGTGTGTGTGTGTGTGTGTGTGTGGTGTGTGTGTGTGTGTTGGCGTGTGTGTGTGTCTGTCAGTCTGTCTGTCTGTCTGTGTGTCTATTTGTCTGTCTGTCTGTCTGTGTCTGTGTGTAGTTAGTGTTTCAAGGGGATGATGTTTGCACAGAAGTTGCAAGAACTATGATGAGAATTGTATGTCATGTCTCTCGACGTTGTACACTTTCTTGAAGCCAGAGATGTAATTGGTAGTGGTGGTGGTGATGGCGGTGGTGAGGGGGGAGGGAGGGGGTGGTTGTTGCAAGAATTAGTAAATTTTCACGTCATATGTCAATTACTATGTATGCCGGGGTTGCAATCTCAAAAGAGTGGAACATATACATCTGTGTATATTGATTTTACCATTTTACGTCATATTTAATTGGATGTTGATTGGTGGGTTTAAGCCGTGACAAGTCATTAAGCCTTTTATTATTGCATGATGATCAATGGTGATGGGGATGATGTAATGATGCTTGGGGTTGTTTGGGGGGGGGGCTGTTGTTTTTTTTTGGGGGTGGGGGTTGCTGTTGTTTGTTTATTTTTGTGTTGTGACGGGGGGGGGGGGGCTAATTTTCAATAAAGGCATGGTGTGTGATTTGTCTACCCTCACGTTGATCAACCCAAGCCTTCTCTAAATCACCCCCACCTACCACCACCCACCCCCACCTCCTCCCACCCTCTCTCCAACAAAACGACAGTGCTAGCAAAATGACTCTACTAAGCACACCTTATCAAATTATGTTCCCACCGCAAAATGCCAATTCGTGACAGCAAATAACTTCAGGAAAGTGCAAAAAGGTGTCACCGTCATTAAATCGCTGCAACTTGAGAGTAGAGGGGGGGGGGAAAGGGGAAGAAAGAGAGAGGGAAGAGGAAGGGAAGGGAGGGAAGAAGGAGGGAGAGGGAGGGGAAGGAGAGGCTTAACCAGAATGCAGTTGTGTTGTCCCCCCCCCCTTCCACCCAGCTGAAGTGAAGAAATATGATTTGGTTCCAGTGAATCATCAGCAATGAGGACATTTGGGTAAAGGATTGTACGGCTTCCTGCTGAAAGACAGACAGGGTAGGGAGGAGATTGACAAATGAGAAAGGGAAAAGAGGAGAGAGTTTGTCCGTTATTCATTCCTCTCTTTTTTCTTTTTTTTTTTTTTGGTTGAAAGAAACATAGCCGTCACTATCGCGTTTCTTCACTACGATGATCCCCGAATGACAGACCCCCCCAAAAAAAAAGTTTCTGCATAAGTTCATCACCTCCTACAGACACAAAAGTGAGTTTCTGGATAAGTTCCTCATCTCCCTCCTCCCACCCCACCCCACCCCACCTCCTCCCACCCCCACCCCACCCCTAACTGTCTCCTTTCCCCACTTTTTCACTGTCTTTTCAACAGTCATTACCATGTATCTGTCTGTCTGTGCCTTGCCTGCCTGCCTGCCATCAGCGCTGGAATAAACGGGGAGAGTGGAGCAGGACCATTAGTAGACGTATCATGGAAGCGTTGGATTTATGCACTTACGCGTCCATTCGTAATGATGGCGTATAAGTAAGACTATGTGCTCCTTTTTCCAACGAACAAGCTTCGTCATTCTTCCGTCACTGTCTATCACACTGAATGATGACAGGATGATAGAAGTTCTGTAAAGTACTGTAGGACTGAGGGTGGTATTAATTGATGTTTTTTTAATAAAATAAAAAAAAAAAGGTCGTGGGTTCTGAAATCTCATGACTGATGTGTGATGATTGTAATGCATTTGCTGCGTGTTTGGCTCCAGTCTCCAAAACGAAAGGGTGGTATTTTAGAAACAAATGAGAACACTGGGTATATATATATATCTATATATATTTATATATTATAGTTATATATATGTCTGCCTCTTTTTCTTCCTCTTGGACAGTGCCTTGCAGTCGTGTAAGAGGCACAAAGGTAAGAGATGGAAGGAAACATCAGCGATTTGACGTCTACACTCAACAAAACATGAGAAGCAGAAAGAGGATAATGGATGTAACTGGTTGTCAAGTTTCAGGGTCCCATCAGTGCAGATAAGGGTTTTTTACATCATACATACATGATACATTCTAATCATACTACATATGTACATACATACTACTAATCATACATAATACTATAATAATATATATGTAAATATATATGTAATATCTATGTATGTATGTTATATATATATATATATATATATATATATATATATATATATATATTGTAACTGCTACCCAACTTTACCAAGCTTTCCAGGGAAAAGTGTTATTATTTTTTCCTCAAGATTCAGGATCGTACTAAAAAGCTTCATATATCTTTGAAACCTAACTTGGGTATGATTATGCAATGACAGGAACGACAAAACAATATCATAGTCTCATCTCCTGAATGTCTATCAGATGGGGATTTTCTTCACCCTAACTGCTACCTTCACCATCTCATCCATCACCATGAAATACAAATTTGGATATTCAAATTGTGAGTCTTTACTACACAGGCAGTTTACCCCCACCCCCACCCCCCACCCACTCCCACCCTCACCCCCTCCTTCTCCACTGTTAAAAGTTTTCTGGCTGAAAAGATTTATGGGGTGAAGGGATTGGACCGACATGGTGATAGTCTCTGTGAGTGGTCTGTGATTCGTACTGCCGTCACTCCAAGACTGGTTGATGGGTGTCATCATCAGGTGCTTTGTTGGGCAGTCCTGTCTTTCTTGATTCCAAACCAATTGGGGGGGACAGGATAGCCTGGTGGTCAGAGTGATGCGCTCGTGATCTGCTGACCCAGGTTCAAGTCTCGTTTAAGAGGATTTTTCCTCTAGAGTTAACATCATGATCAGTGCCGACTCTACTCCCCCTTAGTCTTTCGGATGATACTGTAAACCGAAGTCCCATGTGCGAATGCATGCAGAACATCTTGCGCACATGTTAAAACCCGTTCTGGTATTCGGAAGAGTAGGTCATTGCATGCTGGTGGGAACGAATGACAAAGTTGACAAAACTGATACACAAGGGGACTGGATGTAAAAATGTACACGACTGTTTATTCCATTATCCTCGAAATAAAAGATTGTTTTTTTTCTTTAAATGCTTTTGAATAGCCAGCACTATTGGAGAAGCGCTGAAGATCTCCCGCCGTTCGTGCCCCTGAAAGAACCTGACATGACATACTATCATGTATTTGACATAACATACTATCTAACTGTTGAGTATTGTGCGGTGATAGAATAGCGCACTAGCTTCCATCAGGTTGGGGAAATAAGCAGGTTTCCACTTGATTCATATGATTGCATATTAGACATTTTTGGTTTAATAAAATAATGGTTTATGTTATCAGTATTTTCACACACCCACATCTGCAAGTTTTAGTATCGTTAAATTTTATGTACCCATAAGGTTGTTTTTTTCTTAAAAACTAAAATTGCCAATCTTGAATTTCAATATTGATGAGTGGGCCTATTATTTCTACAAGATGCAGGCACTGGGTTGGTACAATCCATCTCTGACCATGGTTCCATTCAGTTCACTTTTTCCCTCAAGGCTGGCACCACACCCCTCCACACCACATAGAAGAGCATTCCGTACATACCACAACCCCATCTGCATGAAAATGTGCTTACCACACGCTTCACCTAGTACATTATATCACACTGCGCTGCATGCTGGGGTAGTGTATGCACTTGGGGGTATATTTATGTATACTCCCACAGCTCATAACACTGTTCGCCAGTCAACTGCAGTTGTGACACAGTTCACGTACGCACTTGATACCCTGGATATAACTGCCGCCCAAAGAAAAAAAAAAGTTTGCAGAGTTTGTCAGTCCTTGGAGAGCAAGTACTCTGCATGCCCCCCTAGAGGAAGACGTCAGACTGGTGATATACTTCCATGCATAATATCCAGTGTGTGGTACAGTACAGGGGGGGGGGGGCAGGATAGCTCAGTGGTCAGAGCG
>CM060322.1:63075670-63088170 GCA_030674155.1 Stramonita haemastoma
TCTGCACCCCTTGTTTTACCAGCAGCAGCAGCAGCAGCAGCAGCAGCAACAGCAGCCAAAACGAAAAAGAGAAAAGACAAAAGTTGTAAAGAGCTGTGGGAAGCAGGGGACAGTGGCTTTGTTACACTGGCTTAATTGGTCTGCTTTCTGCCGTGGACAGCAATGGCTCGCGGACAAATTGGGCCGCACTCTTGCCTGTCCTGCTGTCTTTCTTTAATCACGGGAAGAAATCACTGCCCGCATCCCCAGGGGGGTCTGATGTTAGCACGACACTCTTAGTGTGCTTCATTGATGCCTCCGCTATGGAGAAAGGATGGTCATGCAGTTTTAAGGGGTTTTTTGTGTGTAGAATTTTGATCTTTTTTTCATATTTTCTGTTTCGATCACAGGAGTTTTCAAATGGTAACGTCTTAATTCGTCTTGTTCTATTGTTCTGTAACTATTCTTGTCTGTTATTATGTGAGTGAAAAATGTAATGTGTTGCGCTGCTGTTAAACACTTGACAAGTTCAGGCCCAGAGCATCTGACTTCGATATGAGAGAGAATTGTGATGGTTTTAAGTCTTCTAGGAGACTACGCAGGAGATTGAGCTAGGATGGGCAGAAAATAGACGAGAAGACGTTGACAGGAAGAAAAGGAATAAGGCAAAAACGGAGAGAGGAATAGAAAATAAGGAATTAATTTCAAGCACGGAATTTCCAGAAGGTGACAGTCCCCAAATATCCCCACGGAGTAAGAATCAACTCATTTATCTCGTCTTCTCATTTGTCTATTTTGTTCCAGAGGGAATAGAGAAAATGATGGGAAGACAATATCAGAGAGTCTCAAACGGAACAACACACAACGCAGAGAAATCTGCTATGACACCAGCCGCCATGGCGCAGTGGTTAGCGCCGTGGATTCCGGACTGGAAGGTCGCGGGTTCGAATCCCATAAGTCATAGGGATTTTTTCGGGCTCCGGCCGGCTCCTACCCAGAGTGAGTGTGCTGTGGGCTCAGTGGGGAGACTGGGACCACACAGTCGAGCTTCATCCACTTTACGGATGCGAATTTGAGAGTGTTGCTCAAATTACCTGACCAACACTGCAGGTGTCTGTATCTCTCGGGCCTGGTTGACGCCGGGATATATTATGACAGTAAGCGTAGAGAACAACCCTGTCAAGTAGTCTCAAAGCGGATGCACCTCCACAGCAGCATCATTACATCATCCTCATCATCATTGATCATCA
This sequence comes from Stramonita haemastoma, assembly GCA_030674155.1. Classification (NCBI taxonomy): domain Eukaryota; kingdom Metazoa; phylum Mollusca; class Gastropoda; order Neogastropoda; family Muricidae; genus Stramonita; species Stramonita haemastoma. Next base: position 63,076,900 of record CM060322.1, read on the forward strand.
TGCAATAATAAAAATTGCCTCTGATTCGGTGGCCTCCGTTGCTCTGGTCTCATGGTGACCTCAGATTCGGTTTCCCCATACGCTTCTGTGCCTGTGGTGAATTTGTGTCAAGGCCTTTGGGGTTGGGGGTTCGTGGGGAGGCGGTCGTTGGAGGGACGTTGTGGTGGTCGCCACCTTGGGTGGGTGACTCACTCAGTCTGGCTCCGCGACTGAGCTAATACTGTCGTTAGTAGGGGGCTTAGTAGGTGGTGTCCTGCGTATGTTAGCTCAGAACAGGCACCACTGAACACCACCAAAGTGACCCAGCAGAAGTGCAGGGCCCCTCTGGCTGGTGGCCCCGCGGCGGCCTAATATTGATGAGCTCCCTGTGGACTCCCGACCCCGGGGGTGAGACACAACGAATCTGGGTATGGCTGTGGCGGGGAGATTGGAATGAGCGGCGTGGGAGCAGCAGTACGGGAGCGTCACAGAAGACGAGGCAGCAAAAAAAAAAAAAAAAAAAAAAATCTGCTATGACATAAAGTGGTATTAAAAAAAACCAGATAACTGAGAAATGCTAGGAGTGGAGGGAGATGGTAGCAAAAACTTCAGTGGTACTCCAATGGTCTAACATAGACTGTAGGATAAATGAAGGTGAAGATGAAAATGATATACAGCATGAAGAAAGTTGTGCCTGGCAAAATTCATTGATAAAACCCACGCTCACTGGGGTCAATGTACGACGCTGCTCTTATGACAAGACAAACTTCTGGGGGGGGGGGGGGGGGGGGGGGGGAGGCACCCAAATCTAATGCTGAGAAATCTGCTACGACTAAAACACAATACGATACAACACAACACAATACGATGCAATACAATACAAAACATTACAATACAACACAATACAATGCATCACAACACAACACAAAATAACACAATAAAATACAATGCAGTACAATACAATGCAATACAACACAACGCAATATATACAAAACAAACAACACAACACAACACACAATACAACACAAATCAACACAACACAATGCCAAAAATTCTTGCACCATGCAAGACATATCTAGTTCGTCCACACACCACACACACACCATATACCTCTCACCCTTTTTCCCTCAAAAAGTGTGTCATTTTTGTCAAACGCATTACAAGGGAAACAACAATAACAGTCATAACATCAGGAACCCTCCTCTGCTATCAGAACTCAATTGGTCCAGACAGCGTAGGAGAAGAAATGTGACAACTCGCTGCAAGTAACCGGACATCTCACACAGTCCGTGCCAAGAATCATATGTCAAGCTCCCCCATTATCGATTCTGCAAAAAAAAAGTAAAAAATGGTTTACACACTGCAAGTTTTCACAGCACTAAGTCTCATCTGAGAACAGGAGTGTCCGGATAGAGAGAGTATTTCAGCTGTCACCTTGACTGGCATGGTTTAGAAAGAAAAAATTGGTGCCCCTGAGGGGATACTGGGGGGGGGGGGGGCTGTCAGTATAAATAACATCCCCACCTTCTGGAAACATCTGTGCTAGGAATTTTCTCTTTCCTAGCTCTCTCTCTCATGGTTTCTGCTTTGTTACTTTCATCAACGCACCTCTTTTTTTGTCTGTTTTTCTGCCTTCTTGGTCCATTCTCCTGGTATTTTCTAGTAAAAATTTTAAAAAAATCATTATTCTCTCCTATACCGAATGTTGGATGTGCTGGGCCTGACTTTGTCAGGTGCTTAACAGTAGCGCAACGCGTTTTTGCTCATTAGACAACACTAGTATGTGTTGCTGTCAGAGCATTCGATGGAGAAGTAAAATGGCATTTGGTGGATTTTTTTCTCTGATGTTACATAACTCTATTGGTAAAAGGATAGTTTCCAAGCTAGCATGCATGCATGTACGCACAAGTGCATGCAAAAACACACACATATATATACACACGCACATGCACACACACACATACACCCACACCACACACCTACACCCATACCCATACCCAAACACACACACACACACAACACACACACACATACACCCATAAACACACACACACACACCTAAACACACACGCACGCGCATGCACAAGCACCACAACACACACACCCACACCACCCACACACACACACACACACACACACCACACACACACACACACACACACACACACACCACACACACACACACACACACACACCACACACACACACACACACTTGAGGTCCTATTTCGCCCATCACTACACTGTAGTACAGAAGCATCAGTCTAATCAGTAGGCCTCCCCATCCTTTCTGCATCTCTCCCGCTGTCTGCAGAAGACCTAAGGACACCATGGGGGGATCTGTGAACAAAGTGGACTGGGTGAGCTGCTCTAACTGGTTTGTCTGCAGTCCTCAGAGATTGCCTCTCTGCAGACAGTGGACAGTGGAACCTGTCCTGCTGCTGCTGCTGCTCTGATACAAGAGATGGAATGTTGTGAGAGTCGCAAAGTGTGTGTGTTTAGTGAGCTACATCTTGCATAAGGGTCTTTTAGAAAAGGTATATAGACAGCAAAAATGTCTGGGTTTACAAATACAGGTGGACTCACAGTGCACACACAGTTATGCATGCAAGAACACATGCTGGCAAGAACACAACACAACACACACACAGCACACACATACGCCTACAACACATCATCATCACATCATCACATCACATCAACACATCATCATCCTCTTCTTCATCTTCTTCTCTCATCTCTCTTCTCTCTTCTTCTTCTTCTTCTTCTTCTTCTTCTTCTTTCTTCTTCTCTTCTTCATCATCTTCATCTTCATCTTCATCATCATCATTTTCTCTTGACAGTCATTTCATACACATAATACTTTTGTCTATCTGTGTCTGTAAGTCTGTCCATCTCTCTCTCTCTCTCTCTCTCTCTCTCTCTCTCTCTCTCTCTTTTCTCTCTCTCTCTCTCATCCTCTCTCTCCTCTCTCTCTCTCTCTCTCTCTCTCATCTCATCTCACATTCACAATCTCTCTCAAACACATATTATCTACCCACTCACTCACTTAAACAGGCACATACACACGTACTGGCAAAACAAAAACTAACGTAACAAAAGAACAAGAATGAAAGTGCATCACTGGGCCTGGTATCCTCCTCTGCATGCTACGCTCCCAGTGGCAGTAGACAAAAGAAACACACTATGGAGAGTAGAGAGAGACAGTGGCTTCATTACATACACAGATTTAATGGGTCTGCTGTCATCCATGGAAAGGTAGCAGTGGCCTCCAGCACATGGGCTTGACTGGCCTTGCCTGTCCTTAATCAAGGTGAGGAATCACCACTGGCATGATCCTGTAGTCTGTAGATTGATACCCTGTGGTATCAATCATCAAGTGCTCACTCGGTCTATATCGCTGGTAGGAAAGACGCTCCTGAATTCTGAGTTCATCTCTGATAATGATCATTCATATCAATGATGTATATAAAAAAAAAACGATGAGTTGGATTATCTATGAGTTCATCTCTGATAATGATCATATCAATGATGTATCAAAAACGATGAGTTGAATTATCTATGAGTTCATATCTGATAATGATCATATCAATAATGAATCAAAAACGATGAGCTGATTATCCATCAGGTTTATTCATGATACATGGCCTTGAGCTATAGGTACATTTACATGTTTTTGGCAAAAAAAGAAGAAATGCCAGCAGATGATATTGCAAAATCCAGACAATCCTCGAAGCAAAATGTGGTTTTGATGTTTATAGGCAATTGATTATCAAGGATTGCATGCACAGGGAGCTATTTCTAAGGTTTACTATGCAGATATCGCTTTTTTTGCAAGAATCTATCGTTACACTTTGTGGGAGGTTTTTTCTGGTACATAACATTTTACAGCAGTAAGCTAACAGATATGACTTGGGGATTTAATGTTACAATCTAAGAGTCCATATAGCCAGCAATAACACAATTGTATACCATTTCACAACAAAACACCATCAGACTGTTCAACCCAAAACAGCATGCACCATCACATCTGGAACTTTATGTAGCATATGCATTGCTTCTATCCGAGCAGTTTATATAATACTGATATTTAAAGAGCAAACTTAGAATCACTGGAAAAAAACCATTGCGGTATACATCAACAACTGCTAGCCCCCCCCCCCCCCCCCCCCCCCCCCCCCAGCAACCTAGAATCAACTCCTTACATCTTCCCCTATTCCATAATCTGCTCAACGGTTGGGATGCCACTGTACATTTCAAAACCAGCTTCCTCCACTCTTAGCAGTTCTCAGCTTTTTTTTTATAATATGTCGTTCCGCTCAAGGCCAGTCCACTCCACAAACCATATAATACTTTCCCTCGAATTGCCAAGCAATCATATCCGTCATGGAAAATTGCAGAGCTAGAGCCAGGCCAAAGACAGAAAGCCTCCTCTGCTATCAGAGGTCCATTGTTCCAGACAACATGGGGGAGGAAGCGTGACGCCCGGTACAAGTTAGTGGACATCGGATACAGTCCCTGCCAAGAACGATATGTCAGGCCATTATCGATTCCCCTAAAATGATATACACACACCGCCTGTTTCCACAGCACTCCGTCTGTTTAGTGATGAGGGATGGATTTTGTCATCGTGCTTATGTTGCGGCCTTGAATAGCAAGGTCAGCTAGCAATTTTTCCCTTTTCTTTGTTATTGCTTTTAGTAATCTGTATACTCAACTTTGTTTATAATTGGATGCCTTTTTATATAAAAAAAAAAAGTGCATTCACATCAAACTCAAGCGTGTGTGAAGCACGTACACGTACACGTACACGCACACACACACACACACACACAACACACACACAACACACACACACACACTACCTTTGAAAGACTAGACAGACAGCTTATTTCGCACAAAACTCCCCGCAGTTATAAAGCTATTGCATTGTCACATAGTCCTATAGAAAGCTATTGCAAAACCATATATTCCTATAGAAAGCTATTGTATAACCATATAGGCCTATAGAAACCTACTGTATAATCACATACGTCCTTTGGAAAGCTATTGTATAATCACACACGTCCTTTAGAAAGTTATTGTATAACCACATACGTCTTTTATAAAGCTATTGCATAATCCTTAGTCCTTTGTAAAGCTATTGTATAATCACATACGTCCTTTGGAAAGCCATAGTATAATCCATATAGGTCCTTCTGAAAGCTATGGTATATTCACATAGGGTCCTTTGTAAATCTATTGTATATTCACATAGGTCCTTTGTAAATATATGGTAAGGTCCCATAGTCCTTTAGAAGGCTATTGTATAACCACATATGTCCATTCTCCCACTGGTTGCAGCGGATTCAAAACACCACAGGGAGATTTGTGAACAAAGCGGACTGGGTGAGCTGCTCTAACTGGTTTGTCTGCAGTCCTCAGAGATTTCCTCTCTGCAGAGAGTGGACAGTGGAACCTGTCCTGCTTCTGCTGCTGCTCTAAAACAGACATGGAAGCTGTGAGAGTCTCAGTGTGTGTGCTTAGAGAACAAGATCTTGCGTAAGAAGCTTTCTGGACAATATCCAGAAATAGTAAAAGTCTGGGACTGCATGTGCACGTGTACACACACACACACACATGTATATGCCCTCACACTCACATACACACATATAAGTGCATGGCCGCGATGCACACACACTAACCACACACACACACCACACCACACCACAACCAAAAAATCATGAGCAACACTTTATTAGATATATATGTGATATTTCAAAATACTTCTACATGGCATGAGAGAAGTGATGCATATAGAAGTAAAATTTTTCTACTAACATTTTTTAAAATTTTTCAATAATAGTAATTCTAGATATATTGCAAAACATGGGGAAATACTTTCAGAGTTATAAGGGATCTTCAGCAATGTGGAAGCATGTTGAACAATAATCTATAAATGATTGACTTTGTGGAAAGCAAACTGCCTAAGAACGAACCTGGTTTGAGAGATAGAAATAAATTAATAAACAACAATAACAAAATCCAAGGCTAACTCCGAGTGCACAAATAGAGAGAGGATGTATACTTAAATAGCTGCTGGTTACCTAAGCTGGGGGAGAAAAGTTCAGGGCAATCTTGTCACTAGAGAGATTAAAAGCTTCTCGTTTTGTCCTCTCCTCTTCTTGCCCGTACTTAAAGTATCAAATTCTTGCCAGAACCAGTATGAACACGGCCAGCTTTGAACTGCTCCCTTTGAGAAAATAACGACAATGAAGCTTCTCGAGGTTGTTAATACTTAATGCACGATTGATAAACTCTAAGCTCTAATGTAAGTGCAATAGGCCGAAAGTGCTAGCATGCGTCAGATTTGGGAGGAGTTATTTTAGGATAAAGGAAACAGTGTGTGTTGGGGCATGTGGATGATTGGTTGGTTGGATGAGTGGATGGATGGATGAATGTATGTATGGATGAAATGGATGGATGGATAAAATCTCTATGAACTATCTTATAGAAGAGCAGTGTTTGTTTCAGTTTTAAATTAATGATGATAAATAAACCCTTTTCGACGAATAGCTATTATTCGTGGTATAATTATGGTATGTAAAATTCATTGTATCATATATTATGCGTGTGTTTTTTTCTAGTGGATGCCTCAGCTCAGCAATTTAATAGTGCATACATATCGGTCAATACAAGTCAAAACACACAACACAACACAAAGAAAACACAGAACAATCCAGGAAACTACATATCCTATTACTCGGACTTTAAGCTTTTACCATGGCCGTATCCAAAAAACCTCTCTTCCCCCAAGGGCCAAATTAATGATCCAACGGACAATGAAACAGCCCAGCTCTCCCTCCGCAAAACCCTTCCCCCCCTTATGGGACGAAGCGATTCAGGAATGACAAAAAGACCAGGATCCGTCCTCCTGCACTCAGTCACCGCCCTTTAGCAATAACTGGCCGTATGGACTTTGATCCCATACTGCTGGGCAAGGTCAGTTCATTTGACATTGATCCATTCTGAAGTGAACGGTGCGATTTCCGCCCGTGCCAGTCCCTGATAGCATCTTTGCTTGCATCTCTGCCTGCCTGTCTCTCTGCCTGTCTCTCTGTCTGCCTGCCTCTCTGCCTGTCTCTCTGCTGCCATCTGCCTGCCTGCCTGCTCTGCCTTGCCTGCCTCTCTGCCTCTGCCTGCCTCTCTGCTCTCTCTGCCTGCCTCTCTGCCTGCCTGCCTCTCTGCCTGCCTGCCTCTCTGCCTGCTCCTCTTGCTCTTGCCTGCTCTCTGCCTGCCCTCTGCCTCTCTGCCTGCCTCTCTGCCTGCCTCTCTGCCTGCCTCTCTGCCTCCTCTCTGCCTGCCTCTCTGCTGCCTCTCTGCTGCTCTGCCTCCTGCCTCTCTGCCTGCCTCCTGCCTGCCTCTCTGCCTGTGCCTCCGCTCTCTGCTCTGCCTGCCTCTCTGCTGCCTGCTTCTCTGCCTCCTCCTCTGCCTGCCTGCCTCTCTGCCTGCCTCTCTGCCTGCCTGCCTCTCCTGCTGCTCTTGCCTGCCTCTCTCTGCCTGCCTCTGCCTCTCTGCCCCTGCCTGCCTCTCTGCCTGTCCTGCCTTCTCTGCCTGCCTGCTCTTGCCCTGCTCTGCTCCTGCTAGTGCTTCTGCTCTCTCTGACCTCCTGCTGCCTGCTGCTCTCTGCCTGCCTCTCTGCCTCTCTCTCCTGCCTCTTCCTCCTGCTGCTACTGGTTGCTGCTCCTGCTGTCTCTCTCCTCTCTTCTCTGCCCCCTGCCTCTCTGCCGTTGGCTGGCTGGCCTGCCTGAATTGCCGTCTGCCTTCCTCCTGCCTCCTGTTGTCTCTTGGGTCTTGCCTCCTGCTTGGCTCTTGCCTTCTTCTGCCTTCCTCTTTCCTCGCCTGGTTTCTGCTGTGACCCTATGCCTGTTTTGCGCTGGCTGTTCTGTCTCCTGAGTCGTGGGTTGGGATGTATGATGTGTGATACCTTGCCGTCTCTCAATCCTGATACAGGGTGTCTGGATCCCTCTGATCTTTCCTCTTCTGCCCCGCCATTGCATTGCGGGTGGGTGAGAATTGCCGTCCCCCATTTCCTGCCTCCTGTTTTCTTTGGGTAGTGGTTGTTGGTTATTTTTCTCTTCGCAGTTTCTACTGAGACCCCAATGTGTTTTGTGCGGATTTCTGCTCTGGACGGTGCTAGAGAAAATACACCATCTATAACATCATACGTCGCAAGGTTTATCCCTGTTGACCTCAATTTTCTTCCCCTCATGCTCTTCCACTCCACTTCCCGCATTCGCCAATTTTGAGTCGGGTAGTCAGATATTTGTCTTTACAGATAAGATGTCAATCGAGAGTCCTAGTGTGCATAAATTAGCTTACAAAAAAGAAGACCCCTTACGCACAAGAAATTTTTCCTGGCAAACCTCATGTCGGAAAAAGTCACTCTCATAATATAAACCAATACTATGTATTTTCAGTCAGGAAAATGCGAATTAATTATTGGCGCGCTCACTGTTCTGATATACATACATGAAATCCGGCACAATAGTCAAAGACTTCATCAACATTCGAATCCCACTTCTGACGAAAACTCTCTAACTATACTCACAGGTGGATGTATTTTTAAGTTATGAGTTTATTCATTATCCCGAATTAAAAAAATACTACAGCATAAATAACATAAATAAAGGATAATGTCACATAAAGGAACAATGGTAGGAAATGATGGGGATGAAGAAGGACGACACGTCATAACAGGAGAGTTAAGTGCTGTTCCATATAACGTTTTACACATACACATAACATATACTATAGTGATGTTTTATTAGTACTGCGTAGTTGCTGCTACTTTGTTTGGCTCAGTTTCTATTCGCATGTGGTAAAGAAAAAAAAGGACGACTATAAGAAGAGAGCATAGAGTTATTCAGATAGATTTTAAAAGTCAAAACCCTACATACATACTCCAACTGATGCTTGAATTAAAAAAGACACCCCAAAACCATGCAAAACCCTATGACAATAAAGAAGAAGAAGAAGAAAGAGAAAGAAGAAGAAGAAGAAGAAGAAGAAGAAGAAGAAGAAGAAGAAGAAGAAGAAGAAGAAGAAAGAAGGAAAAAAAAAGGATTGCCAACAGATAATTGACATTATCTTACAGAGAGAGAGAGAGATGAGAGAGAGAGAGAGAGAGATGAGAGAGACAGACAGACAGACAGACAGACAGACAGACAGACAGACAGACAGAGACAGAGACAGACAGACAGAGACAGACAGAGACAGAGACAGACAGAGACAGAGACAGAGACGTAACAAACAGGAGCAAGAAAAGGGATAGAAAAGAGGGTCTTTTCCAATACGTACTTTAGAGAAAACGGGCTACTAAATTTGCCTGATACATACAGAAAGGAGGCTGGGTGGAGTGGATGTAAGGAGAAAGTGAAAAGGAGACTAACCACAAAAAAGTGCAGTGTTCCATAGGTCAACGTGAGTGTTCAAACAATCACCTTGCCCTTTCTGTATACAAATGTCTTTCATCCACTACTTCCCTATACCCCCCCCCCCCCCCAATTGTCTTGCTTGCCCTCCCCCCCAATCCCAACCGTACCCCCACCCCTCCCCGTTTTCATCATCTTGTATTGTTATAATGCCAGAAGTTTCAGAGAGAAAAAAAAGGATATAATGCTTCATCGATTGCGTATTATGACAGTAATCTGGAGTTTCAATTTATCCAACGCGTGTGCCGAGGCAGCATCGATCTCTACAGTTGGTCAATCTCGTCCTCATCCTCTTCGATCTTAATTTCTTTAAAAGTTTGAAAATATGTCGTTTTCACACAGGACGTGTGCTCTTTCGGTTTCCTTTCTGTTCGAAATCCTCGGCAAAAACTTCGCGAACTAATTTAGTACTTTGCAATCTGTACGAATGTAAATTCACTTAGTAGTTCTTCCCAATCTGGCCAATTTTAACTTTATTAAGTCGCTCAGTATTTCACAATGTGTCTAAATCTAACTTTGCCAACTCTTGCCGATTTGCTCGATTCTAACTTTACTAACTTTTCCTAATTTGCTCAATACTTACTTTTGTAAATGACTCAGTATTTCACAATCTGCCCAAATCTAACTTAATGAACTCAGAATATCTCAATGTGCCTAAAATCTAACTTCAATAAGTAATTCAGTATTTCACAATTTGCCCATATCGAACTGTGCTCACTCTTCCAATCTCTCAAATCTAATTCACTAGCTCAATATTCCTAATCTGTAAAAAAAAAAAATCTAACATAAATAATTCAACATTTCAAGTTCCCAAATCTAGTTCACTAACACTCAATTTCATTCTGCCAAATCTAAAATAACTCACGTAATCTAACTCAACATTCCAATCTGCCCAAACTATTACTAACAACGCATTCCCAATGAGCCCAAATCCAACTTATACAATATTACATTTCCCTCTGCCCAAATCTAACATCACTAACTCAACATTTCCAAATCTGTCCCAAATCTAGCTTTACTAACAGCATTCCCCAAATGAGCCCAAATCCAACTTTATTAGCAAATTCAACATTTCCCATTCTGCCAAATCTAACATCACTAACTCCACATTTCTTCTTCTTCAATCTGTCCAAATCTAGCTTGCTAACAGCATTTCCCAATGACCCAAAGCCAGCCTCACAAACCAATCAGCATTTCTCAGTCTGCATGTCCACATCTACTTTCCGAAAAACCTGACTTCGTAATTGTTCTGCTCTTTGAAAGTGTCTCCTTAACTTTAAAGCACTTGCTTTTAAACCCAATTCCCAAGGTGACTGTTCTGGTGAAATAAAACTTGTGCCCAAACTTTGGAACTGACTCCCAAATGAACCGAGACTGATCTCGTCAATCATCTCTTTTAAAAGCAAGCTGGAAACTCATATTCGCCTGGCTCTTTTGCTATTCCCAATGAGCCTTGCTGCCAGCAGGTGCAAGAAACACATCGCGCACTACCGCATGCATGCTCGCACGACGCGCAGTCAGGAGCGCGCGACACACACACACTGAACCACACACACTACAAACACACACACACAAACAACACACCACAACACACACACAACACACACACACACACACACAACACACACACACACACACACACACACACCGCCGCCAGCACACACACCACCACACACACCACACTACACACAACACACTACACTCTTCTCACTCTCACACTCACCACTACCACACACACCACACACACACACACACACACACACACACACACACACACACACACACACAACACACACACACACACACACAACACACACACA
>CM060322.1:63108170-63115670 GCA_030674155.1 Stramonita haemastoma
CTACAGTACAGTTCCCCCAGTTCACCCAGCTGTAAATGGGTACCTGCCCTCTTTAGGGTCAGGGAAGGTAAAGCAGCGAGGGAGAGGAGATGGGCGCCGCCCTCAACATGTTTGGCCCCTAGAGAAGCTGAGGTCTCTGACGCCTCGCTCCCCTTCGACCGCCTAGGTTATGGGACACAACGTCTCTAACTGATTTTCCCATTCCCCTGAGAGTCCATGCTTGTCTTCTCTCAAGGTTTCCAGATTAAATTAAGGACACTGGTCATTTCTGCAGACAAGAGCAGAAGCCCTAACATAATATTTCCCAAGAGGACATGAATAATGAAAGTATTGTGCCACAAGGAGAATGACTTTCAATGGTTTATATGAGTGTCTTAGTCAAGGAGTAGGAATGGAGGAGGCTGGTTGCAGAATCTTCAGTTGTGCCCCATGGTCCATGGCACTACGGGACAGGTGAAGGTGAAGGTGAAGTCAAGGTATATGTGGGCTGTCTTTCATGGAAGAGGTATAATTCGTTATCCCTTCATTGCACAAATTTGATGCACGATCTTCCGTCTTGACAAAAAATGACTCTATAGATCTATAGTCCACCTAATTTCAAACATGCCTGAGAATCCACGAACGCTTCACTCTGGATGAGACACTGACTACAATGAAGCAGAGATTTGTTTGGTTTGGTTTTGGGTGGTGGTGGTTGAGTTCTTTCTTTTCTTTACTTTTTTTGCTTTTTCTTGGGGGTGTTGTTTTTTTTTTGGGGGGATAACCCTGTAAACATAGCAATCAAGTTACGAAGCAAAACAAGGGCGATTTAGGAAAACAAGCAGATAAAACAAAGAAAAAAAAAAATTAAAACAATACAAAAACGATACCCGCTTTCAGATGTCTGTAATGACCTAGAAACGACAGACAAGAAGACAGACGATGAACATGGACTAGTCAGATAAAAAAAAAAAAAAAAGAAGCAGGCAGGCAGGCAGGCAGGCAGGCAGGCATCGACAACGTGTATTGACAGTCACACTCTCAGACAGACAGTCCTCACAGTCAACATGTCCCCCTGACAGCAGTGTAGGCCTGGCAGTCTCCAAAAAGTAATGGTCGTACATCAAAAAGCTCTCTCTTTGTTCTTCAGTCATGAACACATACTGTTCTTTTTCTTTGTCTTTTTCTTTCTTTTCCTCTGTTTGTTGTTTTTGTTTCAAATCTTGCCCATTTATTACTGTTCTTTTTTTTCTTGTTCTTTTTTTTCTTTTTTCTTTCTTTCCCTTTCTATTGTTTGTTTTTGTTTCAAATCTTGCAGATTTATTACTGTTCTTTTTTCTGCTTTTTTCTTTCCTTTGTGTTTGTTTTTTGTGTTTCAAATCTTAGCACATTTATCACTGTTCTTTTTCTGTTTTTTTCTTTCTTTCCTTTGTGTTTTTTTTTTTTCAATATTGCCCATTTATTACTGTTCTTTTTCTGGTTTTTCTGTCCCTTTGTGTTTGTTTTTGTTTCAAATCTTGCCCATTTATTACTGTTCTTTTTTTTTCTTGTTTTTTTTTTCTTTTTTTTTTTTCCTTTTTGTTTGTTTTTGTTTTCAAATTTTGCCCATTTATTACTGTTCTTTTGTCTGTTTTTTTTCGTCCCTTTGTGTTTGTTTTTTTGTTTCAAATCTTACACATTTATTACTGTTCTTTTTCTTTTTTCTTTTTCGTTCCCTTTGTGTTGTTTGTTTTTTGTTTCAAATCTTGCACATTTATTTGAGAGCTGTAAGAAGTAATCTGTTCATTTTCATTACAATGTATTGACTTCTTCTGAGAGTGTTGTAAAAAGGGGGGGGTGGGGGTGGGCGTGACTGTTTTTGTGTTGGTGGAGTGTGTGTGCGTGGTGTGTGTGTGTGTGTGTGTGTGTGTGTGTGTGTGTGTGTGTGTGTGTGTGTGTGTGTGTGCGGGTAAAAGGCATAAGTGTGTTCGGCCATTTTTTAATTTTACATTACAAAGAATCTTAAGTCATACCTCCTACAATTTTGATTACCAGAAGTTTAACAGTGAAAATACCAATCCAGTTAAATAATTTTTCCGAAAGAAATGTTTGCGCAACAAACAATAAAGAAAATTATGAACAATGTCTTTAATTTACCAACGTAAACTGAAGTATGAGAATGTCACGTCTAATATCACTTTCAAGAAATACGATCTATTTTTCTCATTTATTCCGTCCCTGATTATTCCTATTGCCCTACACGTGCTACAATGGCTGTCTCTTAACCTTTGCAGACAAAACAAAGGACAGCAGATATTTCTGCCACCCTTGATAGAAACCTGATCTTAAATGATCAAATCTGCTTTAAAATAACTCATAAAAAAGCAAAGAAGAAAGATTTAGCAGCAAGCTTTCACCACCCAAAAACACACAGCAATGATTAAACATCAGTGTCTCGGGGTGGTTGTAAGCGGATTAATGTTTCAGGAAATAGCCATGATTTATCCTCTCTGAAACAGCACAGAATAGAATCCACCAACGACTTTCTTTCTCCCTTGCATCGACGACCTCTGATCTTAAACATGCCAGACTATGATTCCGGAAACAGCCTTATGTGTTCTTCACGCTGTAAGAGTGAAACATTACTGGAAATATAGCCAAATTGATTAGGGTTTTTTGTTGTTTTTTTTTGTTTGTTTGTTGTTTTTGGTGTGGGCCTGAAGACGCCGCAGGTTTAATAGGCTGCCATCTGTGCGGTAGCGTATGAAAACTCCGTCTTCGTTGTTTGTTTTTTTGTCTTCTTGTTTTGGTTTTTTGTTGGTTTTTTGGGGTGGGGGTAATGTTATCACCAGCAACAGCAGTTGAGCCTTTGAATGTGACACGAACATACTTACTTTACTTATCCTGTGATCTAGCAAAACAGTTGGGGCACTCACTGAAGATTTTGAAACCAACCTCCTACTGTGAGTCTACTATAAATCACCAAATAAAATACAGCAAAACTTCAAAACATAATTGAAGAAGAAGAAAAAAGGATTAAAAAAGAAAAGGATTCTGCTTTCAGTTCCATCCTAAGTGACCTAAAATCACGAGGCACTTCGGATGAGACTATTATACTGACGCCCCCGTGTTCCACTTTTCATAAGAGTAGGCCATTATGTGCCAGTGAGAACAGATGACAAGATTTTCAAAAACTGCATACACGCATGGACTGGATGTAAAAAAAAAAGCACTCTTGTGCTTATTCCATTATCCTCGATATAAAATAATAAAAGAATATTTTTTAAAAGGGCAAGAAGACAGACGTGAATGTGGAATAGAGGCAGAAAAAATTGTTTTTACAAGATATAGCGCTATATAAATTCCATGTATTATTATTAATATTACTATTATTATTATTATTAAAAGTTAAAGTCTGTCCCGAGCGTAAGGTTCATCAGGCCGGTGCTTATCCCGGTTTCTGTGGCGTTAAGCGACTGAGAGTCATAGACTCCCCCCTGGATAGGACGCCAGTCTATCGCAGGGTTAACCCCCAACACAAGGTTGGTACCCTTTTACACCTGGGTGGGGTGAGAAAATAGCCGTAAAGTGCCTTTTCCAAGGGAACAACGCCATAGCCGAAAGCTGGGATCGAACCCGCAACCTTTAGATTACGAGTCCAACACCCTAACCACTAGACTACAGCGGCTATTATTATTATTATTATTATTATTATTATTATTATTATTATTATTATTATTATTATTATTATTATTATTATTATTATCTTCATAAAAAACGGGGCAGGCAGCACAGTCATTGACAACGTGTATTGACAGTCACACAGTCAGAGAGTGTTCACAGTCAACGTGTGTGCCTGACAGCAGTGTAGTCTAGGTCTGACATTCTCCTCAAATTAATGGTCGTTACATCAAAAGCTCTTCTTTCCCTTATTATTTTAGATGAAAATAAACATTTGGGTTGGGGTTTTTTTTTTTGGTGTGTGTGTGTGTGTGTGTGTGTGTTTTAACTTTTGAAGTATGCACATGCCCTTCAGAACTCTTAAAAGTAAATTGCTTTTTCTCTGCTCTATCTACAGGGTCCAAAGAAGTTTGTTTTGTTGGGTTTTTTTTTATCGCAGGGGTATTTACTGTGCATGTCTGTGTGTGTGTGTGTGAGTGTGTGTTTATATAGTGTTCTCTTATCTGTGGGATCTTAGGAATAGATCAAAGTCAATTGCAGTGGTAGAAATGGTTAAAACAAGTAACTACTAAAAGAACAAATTCCAACAATTAAAAAAAACAAACAAACAAACAAACAAACAAAACCACATCTCTTTGTATTTCAAGAATTTTTCTTGCTATGTAATCACTTGATAGAAGAGAGAACGAGCTTTTAAGGTTTTTTTCAAAAAACGAGCGTGATCTATGTATTTCCTCCCTTCTCTCCATCATTAGTTTTATTACCTCCTCTTCATTTTCCAAAATTGTCTTCTCTTGACGCTCCCAGACTAACTGGCGACATTAGCTATGTTTGCTGTCTGCAGCAGAAGCCCTGAAATCATAACATCTCTTTTAAAAATAATAAAAACGAATAACGACATTTTGTCTTTATTTATTTATTTATTTATTCTTGGATATAGAGGATAATGGAATAATAATAATAATAATAATAATAATAATAATAATAATAATAATAATAATAATAATAATAATAATAATAATAATAATACATGGAATTTATATAGCGCTATATCTTGTAAAAACAAAGCGTAAGCACTTATGTGCTTTTTTATTTTACATCCAGACCTTGTGTGTATACAGCTTTGTAAAGTTTTTATCCGTCCCCACCGGCACACAATGGCCCACACTTTCGAAAAGCGAAACAGGTTTTAACATGTGCGTAAGATGTTCCGCGTGCGTTCGCACATGGGGCTTCGGTTTATAATCTAATCAGCATGACTATTGGGGAGAGTGGAGTCTGTACTGATGTTAACTCCGGGGGAAATATCCCCTTGAACGAGATTCGAACACGGGTTTTCAGATTGCGAGTGCAATGTTCTAACCACTAGGCTATCTCGTCCCCATTATTACTTTTTAAAAATATTATTTTATACTACTTTATGTCACAGCAGATTTCTCTGCGTGAAATTCGGGCTGCTCTCCCCGGGGAGAGCGCGTCGCCACAAGTGCAGCGCCTACGCACGAAATGGACATAGCAACGGTTAAATCACAGTAGCGTTAGTTAGGCATGGAGGGGGTTTGTTTTTATCATCTCTTTACTGCAAGGGAGGGATGGGACAGGACAGACCTGAGTGTCTGACAGTGCCAGACATGCTGCTGGGAAGCCACAACACCCGGGGAGAGAAACTGGAACATGATTCCCAGTGTTGCCGAGTTTCTATTGATTCTTGCTAACTGGCAGACATCAATCCGTGAGTTTTCAACATTTTTGCTTTTTTAATATTTTGGTTTACCTTTGTTATCACTAACGAGTTTTGATTCTTTTTGTTTCCACCTATGTAACGGGAAAGATGATATTTGCTAACAGAACTAAAAAACGTTCTTGCACTTTTGTCAAAAGAGTACTTATTTATATTATTTGTACTGGTATCATTATTGTATGTAATGATTAAAGACTGCTTTCAATGAGATTTTTCTTTAATTCTATTTTATTTTAATCTACCATAGATAATCTGACTTAAATACAGCAAAGCTTTTGTCACATAATTATAGTAGAGCAAACAGAAAGAACTTCACTGTGCAGAGGAAAAATCACATTGATAATGAAAATAAAACAGGAGGGAAGGGGGGGGACACTGTGTGGGGAGGAGGGAGGGCGTGCGGGCGTCCTTGTGTATGTTCGCAAAACACACACACACACACACACACACACACACACACACACACACACACACACACAAACACACACACAAACACACACAAACACACACAACCACACACACACACACACACACACACACACACACACACACACACACACACACTCATTATTGTATATAAACATATACTTGAACACTTCCTGAATGCGCACGCTTCAAAACCTAAAAACAAACTTGCTTCTTTGTCCTCCTACACACACAAAAGCGAACAAAAAAAAAAATCAAAGTCTCAATATTCGGAGCCATTTCAAAATAAATTAATAATCAAATCCATATGACCTGATGGTTCAGATCCCACCATAGGGACGCACATCTTAAACTAGTAACTGGCAGCTGTAATCTTTGGGGAAGGGTGGGATTTCTGCTGGGCGTCACAAACTTCATTCCCACCCTCTAGTTTATGTCTTCCTCCGTGCGTTCTCTTCTTTCTCCTTCTTCTCTCACTCTTTCTTTGCCTCCAAGGTATCGAACCTTGTTTCACCAGCCACTGGGGCGTAGTGATTAGTGTGTTGGGTTTCTAGTTGGAAAGTCACCAGTTCGAATCCGATGTATCAAAACGGTTTTTTGTTGTCGTTGGTTTTGTTTTTGTTTGTTTGTTGTTGTTTTATGTGGGTGGGTACATCGGCCTCCTCCTATCTAGACTGAGTTTGCTGTGTTAATTCTCTCTCTCTCTCTCTCTCTCTCTCTCTCTCCTCTCTCTCTCTCTCTCTCTCTCTCTCTCTCTCTCTCTCTCTCTCTCTCTGTTCTGTCTCTCTCTCGCACACAAACTCTTTCTCTCCCTCTCTCTCTCTCTCTCCTCTCGCCTCTCGCTCCTCTCTCTCTCTCCTCTCTCTCTCTCTCTCTCTCTCTCTCTCTCTCATCTTGTCTGGAGCATCTGCAATCAGAGGAGAGTGGACTCTACAGGAAAGAAAGAAAAGCAATCAATTCCTATCCACTTCGGGGAATTGAGTATTGACAATCGTACTTAAATGTTCTCACCCCAACACTGCAAGTGTTCGTGTTTCCTGGGCCTAGTTTTGCTTAATCCTTGTTGTGGCAATGTGGAGTACAGTCCAAAAACCATATATATATATATATATATATATATATATATATATATATATATATATATATATATAATATATATATATATATATATTAATGTGTGGGGACTTTTTTATTCCATAAACTTAAATGGTATGAGTATGTCACAAGATCTAAAGGATTTGCAAAAACAATACTGTAAGGCACTTTCCAAGGAGGAAGAAAAAGAAGTACATCAAGGAAGAGATGGGAGGACAACATCAGCGAATGGACAGGTCTACAACTCAACAAACTTTTGAGAAAGTCAGAACAGAGAGAGAGGAATGGAGAAAACTGGTTGTCAAGTCTTCAGGGGTACCCCACGATCACCAGACTAAGGGATATATATAGAGAGAGATAGATAGTGTTTTGATGATAGCGCCCCCCCCAAAAAAAAAAAAGAAGAAACACATGATGGCCACAAAAGATGAGGAGTAAAAGACTAAAGAGAACAAATCAAACCTCCAGAAAAAAAAGAAATCGCGGGAGAAAAAAATAAGTAGACAAGCCATGATAAATTAACAAAACCAATTAACCAACAAAACTACCCAACAAAGTTAGCAAACTCAAGATAACAAAAAAAAACCACGATGGATTCG
>CM060322.1:63130481-63135481 GCA_030674155.1 Stramonita haemastoma
AATTTTGGGGAAATCAACATGTCACAACCCTTTAAAAATTTTTATTTCTATCACTTCCGATTTTCCCCCCAAGATATTTCTTCATAAAAATGAGAATAAACATTTTAATTGCAAAATTATCATGAATAAATGCATACATGCAAACAGTGAATGAGATACCCCCTCTTAAAATAAAAGAAAAAAATAACTAGAAGAATAAACAGAAGAGAAAACCAATGTTCCAAGGACAAAAAGGGCAACAAATGAATAAAGAAGGAAAAAAGGAAAAAAAAAGAAAAAAAGAAAAAGGAAGGAGAAGAAAAGAAATGCAGCGATAAAACTAGAAAAATAAAAAAGGGAAAAGGAGGGGAAAAAAAAAAAAAGGGTGGGAGCAGGAAAAAAGGGGAAAGGAAAAGAAGACGAAAATTGATAAAGGGAAAAGGAAGATAGAAAGATAAAAACAAAAAGAAAGAAGGAAAAAAAAAAAGGACAGAAGAAACCAGGAAGGGGGGGGGGGTGGTAAAAAGAATAAAAAATACCAAACTACCTAAACAAACAAGGAATGAACAAGCAAACTTATATGATACACCATTTGAGCAATGGAAGCAAAGACAACACAACAAAGTCTGATCATGCCTACAAGTCTACATATATGTATACACAAAAGATGTCTGACAGATGAACAGTTCCCGAATGGCTAGCTACTAACTGATGCCCCATCCATCCATCCATCCATCCATCATTCCATCCATCCATCCATCCATCCATCTATCATTCCACCATTCATCTATCCACTCATCTTTCCATCCATCCATCTATCAAATCCAACTATCCATCTATCCATACATTCATCTATTTATCCATCTATCCATTTTTAATTCCATACATCCATCCATCTGTCTATCCTTCCATCCACCCATCCATCCATCTATCCATCCACCCATCCTATCATTCCATCCCATCCATCCATCCATCCATTTATCATTTATCATTCCATCCATCCATCGATCTATCATTCAATTCATCCATCTGTCTATTCATCCATCCATCTATCATACAATCTGTCTATCCATTTATCCATCCATTCATCCACCTATCCCCCCTCCCCCCTCTTCTGAACTCTCTCTCCCTCAGTGCTGTAGCTGTGGTCATCCTCTCACAGTGGACAGACAGACAGTGATGGCAGCAGAAGATAAAACCATTATTTTCACTTTCCCCTTTCTTTCCCCCTGGCCCCCACACACAGACAGATGCCTGCCTCCCTCTTTGGGCTGATAGGGAGGATTAGGGATTCTCCATTCATTTGCCTTTCCTCACTCACATCACTCACTCACCCCCTTTCTTTCTTTCTAATTCTTTCTATCTTCTTTTTTCTCGTTCTAAGTATTTTTTTTTCTTCTTTTTCTGTACCATTTTATCCTGAATCCTGATCTGTCTGCTAGACTGGTTTGTTTTTTAGATGGAGAGAGGACTGATTTGTGGTTCCGCTGTCATCATTTTCAGTGTTAACTTATTGTGTTTCTGTGCCTTCTTGTTTGTTTTCTTCTTCTCTTCCTCCTTGTTCTTCTTCTTCTTCTCTTCTTCTTCTCTTCTTCTTCTTCTTCTTCTTCTTCTTCTTCTTTTTTCTTCTTCTTCTTCTTCTTCTTCTTCTTTTCTTCTTCTCTTCTTCTTCTTCTTCTTCTTCTCCTTCTTCTTCTTCGCAATTCTTCTCCTTCTTCTTCTTCGCAATTCTTCTTAGCAATTCTTCTTCTTTTTCTTCTTCTACTACTACTTCTTCTTCTTTGCATTCTTCTTCGCATTCTTCTCCGCATTCATCTTCTTCTTCGTAATTCTTCTTCATATTCTTCTTCTTTCTCACAAGTCTTCTTCTTCTTCTTCTTCTTCTTCTTCTTCTTCTTCTTCTTCTTTCCTCCCCTCCTCTTCCTCCTCCTCCTCCTCCTCCTCCTCCTCCTCCTCCTCCTCCTCCTCCTCCTCCTCCTCCTCCTCCTCCTCCTCCTCCTCCTCCTCCTCTTCCTCCTCCTCTTCCTCCTCCTCCTCCTTCTCTTCCTCCTCCTCATTCTTCTTCTTCTTCTTCTTCTTCTTCTTCTTCTTCTTCTCTTCTTCTTCTTCTTCTTCTTCTTCTTCTCCTTCTTCTTCCCCTTCTGTACCATTTTATCTGGAGTCCAGATCTGTCTGCTGCTCTCTCTAGTGTCCATACATCTTTGGACTGGTTCGATCTGTTAGATGGGGAGACGACTGATTAATAGAAGTTTTGGTGCCGTGTAAGGTTTTCCTTCGTACAATTTTTTCTTTTCTATTTTTTTTCCTTTGTTGTTGCTTTTGTTGTCTTTGTTACTCATGTTTTTTTCTTCATATTGCTCTTTTTTTATCGTTTTGCTTTCTTGTTGTTGTTGTTTATCTTCTTCTTCTTCTTTTCTTCTTGCAATTCTTCTTCGCAATTCTTTTTCGCAAATCTTCTTCGCAATTCTTCTTCGCGATTTCTTCTTCGAAATTCTTCTTCATTTTTTCTTCTTTTTTCCATTTTCTTCCTTCTTTCTTTTTTTTCGTCCTTTCATTGTTTCATTCTTTCTTTCCTCTGCTTTTTCTTCCTCTTCATCTTCATCTCTTTCTTCGCATTTTTTCTTCTTTGTATGTTTATTCTATGCACTTTTTCTTCCTTGCGTTCTTCTTCTTCTTTGCATTCTTCTTCTTCTTTGCGTTCTTCTTCTTCTTGCGTTCTTCTTCTTCTTCTCCTTCTCCTTCTTCTCCTCTTCTCTTCTTTGCATTCTTTATTGCATTCTTTATTGCATTCTTCTTCTTTTAGTTCGAATTCTCTTCTTCGCAATTCTTCTTCTTCTTCGTAATTCTTCTTCGCATTCTTCGCATTCTTCTTCTTCTTCGCATTCTTCTTCTTCTTCGCATTCTTCTTCTCTTCGCATTCTTCTTCTTCTTTGCATTCTTCCTTGCATTCTTCTTTGCATTCTTCTTCTCCGTTTTCTTCTTCTTTTTCTTCGCATTCTTAGCATCAGTTTTCTTTGCATTCTTCCTCTCCTCCTCATCTTCCTCCTCCTCCTCCCCTGTCCTCTTTATCATCATCTTCTTGCGCCTTCTTGTTCTTTTAACTTATTCTTCACGCAACTTTCTCTTTTTTCAATCTCCTCTTCCTCCCCCCCCCCCCCCCCCCCTCCCGCCACTACTCCTACTCCTCCTCCACACCATCATTTTAGTTTTGCTCTTCCTTCCGCCATAAACCTACCTCTGAACTTTTCTTGGAGCGCTCTGGCTGGTTTACGGGCAGATTAGTACAATTCATTTCAAGTGCCGACAGAGAAATGTGCTGTATTGCATCCTGAGTTCCTCAACAAAGTGCAGTGTTTATTGTGTTATGCAATCTCTCTCTCTCTCTCTCTCTCTCTCTCTCTCTCCTCTCTCTCTCTCTCTCTCTCTCTCTCCTCTCTCTCTCTCTCTCTCTCTCCTCTCTCTCTCTCTCTCTCTCTCTCTCTCTCTCTCTCTCTTAGCTTACGTAAGTACGTAGGTGCGTACATGCGTAGGTGTGTGTTTGTACGCGTGTGTATAGGGGTGAGGGGGCGGCTATGTGTTAGCGTGTGTATGTGTGTGTGCGTGAATGTATGCACGTGAATGCTTGCGTGCATACATGTGTCTGCACCTGTGTGTGTTCATATGTGGTGTGTGTGTGTGTGTTTGCGTGTCTTGTGTGTGTGTGCGCGCGTGCGCGCGAGCGTGTGTGTGAGTGTGTGTGTGTGCGCGCGCGCGCGTGTGTGTGTGTGTGTGGTGTGTATCTCTTTGTTTTTCATGGTAAAATAAAATACTCATAAGTTCTGGACAAGCTGCCCATCTTTGTTATTGTCTATGTTTTTATCTGCGTTTAGTGATCTTTATAACTATGACTGGGTGAACATATACATTTGTACACATATAATTGCAGGTCAGGTGTACAGATATATATATATATATATATAAATATGATATATATGTATATATAATACATATCTAAAACATTTGTCTATATACTATCTATCTTTACACCGTCATATAACCAAGACTGACTTCATAACCCTTATCGTTATCGTTATCAAAACTGTAAATTGTCATTGTCGTCGTTTTGGAGGTTGCCATCGTTGTCATCATCAATAAACTGTCAACAAAATAACGTTAAATCTTGAAATCATCTCTATGTATGAACTTTGTAAGACGATGCGAGATGATAACGGGGCTCCTTTACCATAAATAGAAAACATTGTACCTCCCCATTCCCACCCCTTCTGATTCTCTCTCTCTCTCTCTCTCTCTCTCTCTCTCTCTCTCTCTCTCTCTCTCTCTCTCTCTCTCTCTCTCTCTCTCTCTCTCTCTCTCTTCTCCTCTCTCTCACTCTCTCTCTCTCTCTCTCTCTCTCTCATCCTCTCTCTCTCTCTCTCTCTCTCTCTCTCTCTCTCTCTACTCTCTCTCTCTCTCTCTCTCTCTCTCTCTCTCTCTCTCTCTCTCTCTCTCTCTCTTTATTCTTTACTACTGTCCTTTCTTTCTTCGCGGCATATTTTCTGCTTTAGCCATGATATCATCCTTTTTTTTTCAGCATGCTGGAAGTTTTCTTTCACTGTTCCCTATTTTTCTCCTTTCTGTCACAGACTATCTGCTTTGTCAGTACTCTGGCCATCAGAACGTGAAATCGTAAACACTGGGATAGGCATAGGTAAAACAAAAAAATAAGGGTGTCCCATAACCTATGTGGTCGTAGGGGAGCGAGGCATCAGAGACCTCAGCTTCTCTAGAGACCAGCATATTGAGGGCGGCGCCCATCTCCTCTCCCTCGCTGCTTTACCTTCCCTGACCGTAAAGAGGGCAGGTGCCCATTTACAGCTGGGTGAACTGGGGGGAAGGGGGGGGACTGTACTGAAGCTAAGGGACGCAAACGGTCACCCATGCAACTGGTAACCTTGCTCGATACTGCTTAATTTTGACTTGGGGAAGGGGAGTGCTCTGACCACTTACCTACCCCGCCCACTTAGCTATATATAGACATAGAC
>CM060322.1:63145481-63150803 GCA_030674155.1 Stramonita haemastoma
GGAGAGGGTTCTCCTTTTCCTTTAAAACTCTTCTTGGCATTTGTCATTATTTTTCTTTCCTTTTAGATGAGATTGTTCCATTTCTTTGTGGACACTAGCACCCAAAATCCTGAGGTCGTGGTTTTGGGGGTGGGTTTCGGTTGTTTGTTTTCGGGATGGGGTGTGGGGGTTGGGTCTGGGGGTTCGTTCCTCGGCTATAACTCCGAGGTTCAGCAATGGTGAGATTCTTGTGTATGCAAACCAGTTTTTCCGCTACCATTTAGGTGGCCACATTTCAACTTCAGGGTAGTTTCTATAAAAAAAAAACCTGTTAGCTTTTGAGAAGAGTAGGCCATTGTGTGCCGGTGGGGACGGATGACAAAATTTATAAAATTGCATACACTCAGGGGATGGATGTAGAAAAAAAAAGCACATTGGTGCTTATTCCATTATCTTTGAAATAAAAGAATTAATAGATAAATAAATAAATAAATACAATCTGAAGGAATTTCGGGGTAGGGAGTCAGTATTGTTGTTAACTCTAGTGGGTAAAAATATCGCCTTGAACAGACGTCTCAATATCGTATTTTCTATAGACTTTGTAATACAATACAGATCTGTCGCTAACTTTCTTCCGTGTCTATATTTACACTATATTGCAACACAATACCATGCAATACAATACAGTAAACTACTCAACAATAAACTATCTTATAACACACAACAACAGGCATGGTAAACCAACCCAATAATTATAGGTAAATAGAAGGTAAAGGTGTTCCATAACCTATGTAGTCGTAGGGGAGCGAGGCGTCAAAGACCTCAGCTTCTCTAGGAGCCAGCATATTTAGGGTGACGCCCATCTCCTCTCCCTCGCTGCTTTATTTTCCCTGACCGTAAAGAGGGCAGGTACCTATTTACAGCTGGGTGAACAAGGGGAACTGTACTGAAGCCAAGGCGCGCAAACGGTCACCCATCCAACTGGCAACCACCCTCGACGCTGCTTAACTTGACTGGGGGGAAAGCGAGCGCTCTGACCCTGAGCTATCCGGCCCCTAACAAAAGGAGTGCAGTACGATATATTCAAGGAACACACCACACACGAGGCTTTGTGCAAAACGGAAGCCAGGAGGATGCCAATGTCGGCAGACATAATCTCCAAGTCGTCTGGAAGCGCACGTGCGAACTGGCAGCAATCAGGAATCAGGAATCAGGAATCAGTTCCCCGGGAACCGGTGACCTTTGAGATCACAGGGGACCCGAGTGTGCCAGCATAGCAGTCTTGTTTGTTTGTCGTTGTCGTTTATTTCCTTATCATGTCAGTGTGTGTTGTCTTTGTTGGTGGGTTTCGTAGGTAGTATATTGTTTTTGTTTTCTTTGATGTAGGGTTTTTCCCATTATTGTTGTTGTGGGTGGTGTGTTGTTGTTGTTGTTGTTCTTCTTCTTCTTCTTCTTCTTCTTCTTCTTCTTCTTCTTGTTCTTCTTGTTCTTGTTCTTCTTGTTCGTCTTCTTCTTCGCAATTTTTCTTCTTCTTCGCAATTCTTCTTCGCAATTCTTCTTCTTCTTCTTCTTCTTCTTCTTCTTCTTCTTCTTCTTCTTCTTCTTCTTCTCCTCCTCCTCCTCTCTCCTCCTCCTCCTCCTCCTCCTCCTCCTCCTCCTCCTCCTCCTCCTCCTCCTCCTCTTCTTCTTCTTCTTTTTCTTCTTCTTCATCATCTTCTTCTTGTTCTTCTTCTTCTTCTTCTTCTTCTTCTTGATGTTGCTGGTTTTTGCTATGGTTTGGAGGGGTGGGGGTGGGGGATTATGTGCAGCCCAGGCTGTGTGCTTTAGATTGATTGGATATTCTCTGTGCTTGTTTTTTTTAAATTTGTTTAATTATTTATTCATCCATTATCTATTCATCTATAATTTATTTATATCGAGGATAATGGAATAAGCACTCATGTGCTTTTTTTACATCCAGTCCCTGTGTGTATACATTTTTTTGTAAATCTTGTCATCTGTTCCCAACAGCACACAATGGCCTACTTTTACGAACAGCGGAACAGGATCTAACGTGTGCGCAAGATGTTCTGCATGCGTTCGCACACAGGGGCCTCGGTTTACAGTCTCATCCTAAGGACTTTTGTGGAGAGTGGAGTCAGCACTGATGTTAACTCCAGGGGGGAAAAAATCCCCTCAAACGGGAATGGAACCCGCGTCGTCAAAATTGCGAGCGTAATATTCTAACCACTAAAGTTATCCCTACATTTTCTTGTATTGGTTAGCACTAATTCACCCCCCCTCCCCCCACCCCTACTCCTAAGAGACTGCGCTGTAAACCAGCCCCAACTTTTTAAGGGCTACAATCCCCAATGCGTGACTGGGCATTGTCCCCGGCAATGGCAACTGAAACCATAGACTGAGGGACACGAGAAGGAAAAGGCTGCCGGCTTTTTCCATCATTCGTCCACCGGATATGAAACCCTGCCAAAATAACTGAACGGAAATGACGTGATTGTCAACAATGGTGACTCTACTTCTGTCTTCTTTTACCGTTCGTAGTCTCTTGGGAGGTGCGTGCTATTGTCAGTGTGTGTGTGTGGGGGGGGGAGGGAATTGGAGGACATTGTGTATGTGTGTGTGGGGGGGGGTTGGAGGGTAGAAGACATTGTGTATGTGGAGGGGGGGGGGGGGGTAGGCGAAATAATTATGTGTGTGTGAAGTCAAATTTTTATTTCCAGATGGTGTGTGTGTGTGTGTGTGTGTGCGTGCGTGCGTGCGTCTGTGTGTGTGTGTGTGTTGTTGTTGTTGTTGTTGTTGTTGTTGTCTGTTTATGTCGAGGATAATGGAATAAACACTCATGTGCTTTTTGTTTTACATCCAGTCCCTGTGTGTTTATAGAGTGTGTGTGTGTGTGTTTGCAGTGTGTGTGTGTGTGTGTGTGTGTGTGTGTGTGTGTGTGTGTGTGTGTGTGTGTGTGTGTGTGTGTGTGTGTGTGTGTGTGTGTGTGTGCGGTGTGTGTGTGTGTGTGTGTGTGTGTGTGTGTGTGTGTGTGTGTGTGTGTGTGTGTGCCGTGTGTTTGTACTGTGCGTGTTTTATAGAGATTGCTGGCGTGTGCATGCTCGAATGCAGATGTCAATCCTTATGTCTGTTTATGTACTTATGTTTAGATAGATGACTTGTTGAAAATATTTCATGCAGTAAATTTGAAAGCACGATTTGAACTGATGGAATATGTGTTGAATTTATGAAACAGTTTCGACATTGTTTAAAATTCAGCAACAACATTTTCGAAGCGTACTGCTCTGTTGTTATGGCTTGGATCTTAATAAAAAAAAATGTTGAACAATATCAACCAAATTGGTGATTATGCTTTGGTAAAAGATTGATTTTATTCATTCTTTTTTTCTTTAAAGTTCTGCTAATTGTCTAGTCTATGCTTGTTTTATACTTGTTGTCTCTTCTGCACGTAGTATATCCTTTCAAACTGTCTTGGAGTTTTGTTTCTTTTGCTTTTTTCTATAGAAACCTACGACAAAACGTGGCACAAGATAATCAATACTGAGTATAGTCATCAAAATTAAACAAAAAAACCCAAAACAAAACAAACACACACACGCTCGCGCGCGCACACACACACACACACACAAAAACACACACACACAACCACACACATGCGGGCGTGCACACACACACAAACACACACACACACATAGATAGAGAGGCAGAGACAGAGAGAGAGACAGAGACAGAGAGAGAGACAGAGAGAGACATAGAGAGAGACACAGAGACAGAGACACAGAGAGAGAGACAGAGAAAAAGACATAGACAGACAGACAGACAGACAGACAGACAGACAGACAGACAGACAGACAGAGAGTCCAACAACATTAATATATTTAAATGTGGTAAAAGCTACTGCTCTTCAGGGACAACTGTTTCTGCAGACCTGATGAATATACACATGTCCCTCTCCCCCTTAACAGCTCTTTGTCCACACACACACACACACACACACACACACACACACACACACACACACACACCACACACGCGCGCGCGCGCGCGCGCGCGCACACACACACACGAGAGAGAGAGAGAGAGAGAGAGAGAGAGAGAGAGAGAGAGAGAAGAGAGAGGAGAGAGAGAGAGAGAGAGAGAGAGAGAGACAATGACAATGACAATGACAATGATTTTATTGTTCAGACTCGGGGTGTCCATAAACAAGGGGGAATGGGTAGATAATGCAAGCCACTGCAGCAATTCATTAAGTTCACTATGTCATTTCAGATAAATAGTTTCCTAAGAAAAAAGAAAGAAAGAAGAAAAAAAGAAAAGAAAAAGAAACAACAAAAAGAAACAAGAAAACAAACAAACTGACAAACAAACAACACACACAGACACTCATACAAACAGACAGACAGACAGACAGACAGACAGACAGACAGGTCTTTGGCCGTTGCATAATTAGTACAACTTTCATGTCATATGCAGAAACGCCTAACTGAGGGGTATCTTACCTACTAAGTGGATTGAGATTTCCTGTTTTTAAAGGCATAAAATATAAACTTTGCAAGATCTACAACTTGTTCAGGTTTCTGTGACTCTAATAGAGATAACCTCTGGTTTCTGAAATATTCTAAATTAACCTTACTTAGATAAGTTTTGCGTAATTCAGTGTATGCTGGGCAGTAAAAAAGGAAGTGAATTTCATTTTCAGGTGCACGATTACAATTTGGACAAGCTAGGGAACAATTATCTGGCGTATATCTAAATTTATTGCTTTTTAATTCTGTTACCCCCAATCTGAATCGTATAAACATTGTACGTATATACCTGGAAGTGATTAAGTCCATATACTTTTCCGGTTCTAATAAGCTTTTGAATGAACTATACAGATTAAAGCGTGGTCTACTGGTTATTTTTTCAGACCATTGCTGCATGAAGCAATCAATCATTCTTTGCTTGAATTCCCGTAAAAAAGCTTTATGATTTCCGACTCCTTGAAAAAGCCATGCATAGCCAAAGCCAGAGGAGCAGAGAAGATTTCTGATGTGTGTTACCCAAGTTATACTACCTTTTTCATCTAACGATTTTAACATATGGTAAGCCATGTTAGCATATCTCTGACTTGGTAAGGAGCACAGACGTAACCAATAAGAAATACTTCTAACAGCTGACAGAACAAGGAGAGGGTAACGGCCTAATTCTCCATACACCATATAGTTTGGTGTATGCAGACTAACATTTAAAAAGCGTTTACATGCAAAGAGATGGACTTTTTCAATCTGGTTAAATTCCTGGACACCCCACACCTCAGCTGCATACAGTAGTATAGGAGCAACCCGTGCATCAAATAGTTTA
>CM060322.1:63155903-63163403 GCA_030674155.1 Stramonita haemastoma
CAGAGAGAGAGAGAACACAACACAACACAACACAACAAACACAACACAACACGACACGACACACGCAGAACATCTTGCGCACATGTTAAAACCTATTACGCTTTTGAGAAGAGTAATAATAATAATAATACATGGAATTTGTATAGCGCTATCTCTTGTAAAAACAAATCAAAGCGCTTTCATTCGACCTACACAACACACAATCAACAACTATTTACAGTTTTAACAAATTCAAATATACACACACAACACGCACGCACGCATGCACACAGCGCTCCCGCGCGCACACATACCTACAAACGTTAAGCACTTTGGCAGGTGGATGTTGAAGGCAGGGACAGGTAAGAGATGGAAGCGGCAGGAGAAAAACTTAGGTTTGAAATAAGTGTGTCTTGAGGTTGGATTTAAAAGTGTCATAAGTAGGCTTTTGCCGGAGGGAGAGAGAAGGTCGTTCCAGATCGATGGACCAGAAACAGAGAAAGAGCGGCGGCCAACGGTAGATAGGTTGAATCTGGGTATTCTTAAAGACAAAGTATCTTCCGAGGAGCGGAGGGAGCGAGAAGGTGTGTACAAGTGAAGACATCACAGAGGTAGGAGGGTGCAGTATTGTGGAGACATTTGTAACAGAGGGTATTGATCTTGTAGTTTACTCTCTGTGGTACGGGCAGCCAATGGAGAGATTGCAAGAGAGGGGTAATGTGCTCGGATTTTTCTTTCTGAGGACCAGACGAGCTGCAGAGTTTTGTATACGTTGAAGGGAGTGGATGGATGATGCTGGCAGACCAGCCAAAAGAGATTTGCAATAGTCCAGACGTCAGAGAATAAGAGAAGTGACAAGTTTGGATGTTGCATCAGTGGACAGGTACTTACGAATTGCGCTAATACGCCGTAGTTGATAGTAGCATGACTGACAGGTTTGGGTAATGAATTTTTGCATGGAGAGAGTGTTGTCGACAACGACTCCTAGATACTTCACAGAAGTGGATAGGGGAACTGACGTATTGCCGAATTCTATTGAAGTTGTTGGAACGGAGGAGAGTTTGTGTTTGGTGCCTGCGAGCATGGCTTCGGTTTTATCTGCATTTAGTTGTAATTTGTTTTGTAACATCCAGTGTTGGATATCTTGAAGGCAGTTGGTCATATTTGTCAAAAGAGAAGGAAGATTTTCACGTGTGTCACTGCTTTGAATCTGCGAGTCATCGGCATAAAAGAGTAGGCTATTGTTTGCCGGTGGTAACGGATGACAAAATTTACAGAACTGCATACACACGAGGACTGGATGTAAAAAAAAAAGCACATAAGTGCTTATTCCTTAATCTTCAAAATAAAAGAACAAAATGAAATAGATAAATAAAATAAAATAAGATAAATAAATACACACATAAGAGTGCACGCGCACGGAGATAGACAGAAAGAGACAGCGAGAGACAGACACAGAGAGACAGGAAAAGGAATATTAAAAAAGAACAAAGAAAGAGACAGAAAAAACAGACAGAGAAAACAAAGGCAAAAAAACTGGATAGACAAAAAGATGGAGACAATTGGCAAAATTACAGAATAAAACAACAACATAACATAACGACATTGGACAATGAGACAGAGAGGCACGTGGAAGAAACGAGATAGATATATATAAAGCCACCATAATTGTATTAACTAACCCAAGAAACAAGGCCTAAATATCATAGGTGAATGAACTGGCGGCTGCCATCAACACAAATCATCACTTCCATCTCCACGTCACCTCAGCCTGTCTGTTGTGTCGCTAACGGGTGATTGTCCTCAAGTGGATACGCTCAACTGAGATTTAAATAAAAACTCGTCCTCCCTGGGTCTAGAAATACGCCAGTGGAATAAAACTGTATCCTTTCGTTTCGTTCACCTGATGTGCTTTCAGTGCTATCTATCTATCTATCTAGCTAGCTAGCTAGCTAGCTAGCTATCTATCTATCTGTCTGTCTGTCTGTCTGTCTGTCTGTCTGTCTGTCTGTCTGTCTGTCTGTCTGTCTGTCTGTCTACCTGCCTACCTACCTCTGCGGTTCACCGGTAGTGAATTTATATGCGACCATTTCCCCCCCAACACACACACACACACACACACACACACACACACACACACACACACACACACACACACACACACACACACACACACACACACACCCACCACAACCACCAGGTAGCTGCATTCCGACTTCAGGGATGTTTGCTTTTATAAAATGATGTGTGAAGTTTGAACACACTTTCCAGTTAGGTTTGGACCACGTTTGCGCAACTGAGTGCCTTTTTAAAAATTCTTTTATTTCGAGTATAATGGAATAAGCACTCGTGTGCTTATTTTACATCCAATCCCCGTGTGTATGCAGTTTTGTCAGTATTGTTATCCACTCCCACCAGTACACAATGGCCTACTCTTCCAAAACGTGGACTGGGTTTTAACATGCGTATGAGATGTTGTGTGTGTGTGGTTCACACACACGGACATCAGTTTATGGTCTCATCCAAAAGACATTTGGAGGAAGGGGAGTCGGCACTGATGTTAACCCTAGAGAAAAGAAATCCTGTTGAACGAGATGCGAACCTGGATCAGCAAATCACAAGCGCATCAGTCTATCCATCAGGCCATCCCGTTCCTTAATCCAGTTAGCGACAGGCAACCACTTAAGGACATGACACCAATCCCAGTGGCGTTTTCCACAGTGCAGCGTGTCTCACGTGCTGTCAGCCCTTGGAGCAACAAGCAGTGCACAAGGACAGGCAGCGCCGTCTGGTGCAGTCAGCCACCCACCCATCTGTCAGTGCTGTGACGTGATGTGATCCGTCAGGTCATTTGTCAGCCAGCTGTCAGTGCTGTGACGTGATGTGATCCATCAGGTCATTTGTCAGCCAGCTGTCAGTGCTGTGACGTGATGTCATTCATCAGGTCATTTGTCAGCCAGCCAGCTGTCAGTGCTGTGACGTGATGTCATTCATCAGGTCATTTGTCAGCCAGCCAGCTGTCAGTGCTGTGACGTGATGTCATTCATCATTTGTCAGTCAGCCAGCTGTCAGTGCTGTGACGTCATCCATCAGGTCACTTGTCAGGCAGCTGTCAGTGCTGTGACGTATTGTCATTCATCAGGTCATTGTCAGCCAAACAGCTGTCAGTGCTGTGCTGTGATGTCATTCATCAGGTCATTTGTCAGCCAGGCATGGTCTAGGGTAGGGACAACTCTTTTGTCCACTTGAGTTTGATCCTATGACCACTAGAGCTCCTTCACTGGCTGGATGAGATGGACCCACAGTGAGACTGAGAGAGCATTTACATCCACACAAACACACACACAAACATATTTTTTTTTTCTATCTGTTCTTTTGCATTGTGGATAATGGAATCAGCACTCATGTTTTTTTCTTACATCCAGTCCTCATGTGTATGCAATTTTGTAAATCTTGTCATCTGTTCCCACCGGCACACAATGGCCTACTCTTACAAAAAGCTGAACAGGATTTAACATGTGGCAAGATGTTCTGCGTGCATTCATACATGGGACCTCAGTTTATAGTCTCAAACGAAGGACTTTTGGGAAGAGTGGAGTCAGCACTCATGTTAACACCAGAGAAAAATCCCCTTGAATGGGAATCGACCCAGATCATCAAATTGCAAGCGCGATGTTCTGACCACTAGGCTATCCCGTCCCTATCTACAGATAAACAGCCAAACAAAACAAAATAACCCTGTGAACCTATTAACAGACAATAAACACAATAGCAGCCCATTCACTAAACTTTCACCATCATAATTATCATCCATCCCTCCCATCCCCCCCTTGGCCTGTCCCTGTTGCAATTCGCACACAGCGTGTTTCACGTGCTGTCAGGGACCAGGCCAAGTGTTGCTCTACCCAGCGTTTCCTGCTGTCTTCCATCAGGTCATTTGTCAGCCAGGGTGGAGGTGGAGGAGGGGAGGTGGGGGGTCTTTGTCCTCTCACCTCCACCCCTCCTCCCCCTCTCCCCCCTTCTTTTGGCTACCACAACCATTAGGGCTGGCTCTTTTGTGTGCTCATTGAATAGAAACAGGGAGAAGAAAGGAACACCAGGGAGAGTGCAGAGGAGCGGAAAATGAATGAATGAATGAATGAATGAATGAATGAATGAATGAATGATGAAAGAAAGAAGGAAGGAAGTAAGGAGGAAGGAAGGAAGGAGGAAGGAAGGAAGGAAGGAAGGAAAGGAAGGAAGGAAAGAAAGGGAGGTCATGTAAAACAAACACGTGCAAAGTGAAATGAAACGAGCATAGACTAGACCAAGGGTGATGTGAGGGTGACAGTATGGGTTGTATGTTGGTCTGTAAAAAAATATATAGAATCAGGACTGGCATGTGAGACACCAACCCAATCCAATCATGTTGTTTATTGCCACCGCTGACCACACAGGCTATATCGTGGGGGGAGCGGGTGGGGGCTGTTACTTCGTGGAATTTAAAACTCAGATAAAACTGTGCAACTATGTACAGATTAAAATGGAGTATAAAACCAACTCTAATGTCCTTCTTTGTATCAATGCTCCTGTCAACCATGCATAAAGGTCAGCCCAGGACAGGCACCAACTATGTGGGAAAAAACCACATCAATCACGTGAAACGCAGAGTAGTGTGAAATAAACTAGCTTAGACTAGACCAAGGGTGATGTGATGGTGACAATATAGTACATGTGTTATATGTTTGTGTTATTGCCTGTGAAATAACAAAAATCAGGCCCGGACAGACCAAGCTTTTCTGAGAAAATGCTGGTTATGCATGATGTGTTGGGGGTGGGGTGGGGGCTCATTCAATGTTTGTTTTTTTGTACTGTCTGTGCAAAAACATGCGCGCACACAGATACATACGTACACACACAAACAACACACACACACACAAACACACACATGTGTGCACACTTTTTTATACCTAGTCCCGTGAGCATGCAGTTTATGAATGTTGTCACCCATCTCCATCAGTATGTGAGGGACTTTCCTTCCTAAAGGCAGAACAAGTTTCATGCGTGCTCAAGATCTTCTGCGTGAGTTTGCACAGGGGACCTGGCAGAGAGAGAGGAAGAGAGAGGAAAGAGAGAGAGAGGAGAAGAGAGAGAGAGAGAGAGACACAGACAGACAGAAGACAGACAACAAGACAGAAGACAGAAGAGACAGACAGACAGACAGACAGAGGCAGAAGACAGACAGACAGACAGCAGACAAGACACAGACGACAGACAGACGACAGAGAAGAGAGAGGGGACAGATGAAGAGCAGAGGAGACATGCGTAGAGAGTGTGTGTGTGCGTGTTATTTATTTATTTATTTATTATTATTTATTATTTGTTTGTTTGTTCATTTATTTATTATTCTTTATATCGAGGGTAATGGAATAAGCACTCATGTGCTTTTTATACATCCAGTCTCCGTGTATATGCAGTTTTGTAAACCTTGTCATCTGTCTCCGCACAAATGGCCTGCTCTTACAAAATTGATACAGATTAACGAGTGCACAAGATTCTGCTAGTGTGTGTATGTGTAGTGTCGAAATGTGTGTGTGTATTTACGTGAAGAGTGTGCAGTGCACGCATGGTGTGCGTGTGCACACACACACAACGATGTGCACTTATTGTGCACACCTATCCGTGCACATGCTGCTCGTATGCGTTCATACCTGCCTATCCCTGCTCCCAAGCATGCCAGCCAATCGGTGGCTTCATTCGTGCAAATGTGACAGGCAATACCAGAACATGTTTGTGAAATGAAGCGGGGAAAAACGGTTCCCCCTGACTGATAAATGACCTGATGACTGACTGTCTGATTGACAGCACTGACATGAAGGCTGGACGGAGCAACACCACTCCCTGCTTCTGTGTGTGTGTGGGGGGGGTGTCTTTGTGTGTGTGTGTGTGTGTGTGTGTGTGTGTGTGTGTGTGTGTGTGTGTGTGTGTGTGTGTGTGTGTGTGTGTGTGTGTGTGTGTGTGTGTGTACTGTGTGTGTTTGTGTTTGTGTATGTGGTGTGTGTGTTATGTGTGTTTGTGTCTGTATGCGCGCGGTGTGGGGTGTGTGTGTGTGTGTGTGTTGTGTGTGTCTGTCTGTCTGTCTGTCTATCTGTGTCTTGTGTCTGTGTGCTGTGTAGTGCTTGTTCTAATCAAGTGACAGCACGTGATACAAGCTGTGGATATTTTAGTTAAAAACTAGGACAAGGAGTGTGATACAATGTGAAAAACTGTTAGGTGTTTGGTCTGACGGTACTGTTAATTATGTGAATTAAATCTGTCAATAGTCAAAGTCAGTCAACATTTATATTTCAGGGGTACATAGAGTAACAATATGATTTTGTTTTTTTCACCAAGCCATCTAAATTCTGTGAAATGTTTGATGGTGGTAATAAAGTGCTTATACTCTATATCTTTGTAGGCTTGCTTTTGTAAAATGCAAAAGATCTTTTGGAATCGTTTTAACCACGTACCACAAAACAGCAACTGATTAATTTCAAAAACGTGTGTGTGTGCGTAATGTGTGTGTGTTGGTCACGAGGACAAAGACATACAGACAAATCTAAAACATCAAACACAACATACAGACACACACAGCAACACACACCAACCACACACATTTACACACACACACACACACTCACGCGACACACAAACAACAAACAAACAAACAAAAACCAAATGAAAAAGAACACCTAAATACTTAAAGAAAAAAAACACCCAAGACCACCACCACACACCACACACAATCACTATACTATGTACTAAACCACGGTCACTCTCAGCAGGCTACTGAACTGAAAGTTCTGTCCAGTACAGACAGAAGAAGACAGACAGTAGCCTACAATAAAGCGCGGACAGAAAGAAGAAAGGGGACTTGGACCCGCAGACTAGATGCTGCCTACGGTTCGTTACCCACACAGATCATGCTGGTCAGTGGAGAGAGGAGGATCTGAAAAACTGACCACCTCTTGCTTTCTGCTTGACCCCTTCACTCCACTGATGCTTCTTGTCACCTCCAGGGGGGAACACACACAGGCAGACAGACATACACAGACGCACAGGCACGCACACAAACAAACACACATAGACATAGAGAAACACAGACACAGACACAGACTCACTCTCTCCTGTGTGTGTGTGTGTTGTGTGTGTGGTGTGTGGTGTGTGTGTGTGTGTGTGTGGTCTGTCTGTCTGTCTGTCTGTCTGTCTGTCTGTCTGTCTGTCTGTCTGTCTGTTCTGTCTCTCTCTCTCTCTCTCTCTCTCTCTCTCTCTCTCCTCTCTCCTCTCTCTCTCTCTCTCTCTCTCTCTCTCTCTCTCTCTCTCTCTCTCTTCTTCTTTCTTCTTCTTCTTCTTTCTTCTTCTTCTTCTTCTTCTTCTTCTTCTTCTTCTTCTTCTTCTCTTTTCATATATTATTTAAAAATATATATACCTCTTTTTCTCTTTTTCTTTTTATGGACTTTGTTATTTGTTTGGGGAGGGAGCATTGTTATATAAGGCTGGATG
>CM060322.1:63170903-63173403 GCA_030674155.1 Stramonita haemastoma
CTCTCTCTGTCTCTCTCTGTCTCTCTCTCCTGTCTCTCTCTGTCCTCTCTCTCTCTCTCTCTCTCTCTCTCTCCTCTCTCTCAACACTATTAAATCATGCAGACTGAAAAAAGGAGGAAAAAAGTCAGAAGTCATTTTAATAACATTTCATACCCGTTCTCTCTTGGCGTCTTGTCATGGATTCACGTATGCGTGAAAGTGATAGGATTTTTTTTGTTTGTTTGTTTGTTTGTTCCTTAATTCCTGAATTATTTTTTAACTGGGAATTGGGTTAAGAGTTAATGGTTAAATCAGTCGAAATGTGTGTGTTGTGGAGTGTGTTCTCTGTGTGTGTGTGTGAGTGTTTCTGTGTGTGTGTGTGTGTGTGTGTGTGTGTGTGTGTGTGTGTGTGTGTGTGTGTGTGTGTGTGTGTGTGTGTGTTGTGCGTGCGTGCGTGCGTGCGTGTTTTGTCTGTCTGTCTGGTGCGTGTGTGTGTTTGTGGTTGTATATATATATATAATACAATATATATACAGACAGACAGACAGACAGAGAGAGAGACAGAGACAGAGACAGAGACAGAGACAGACAGACAGACAGACGACGACAGACAGACAGACGGACAGAGACAGACGGACAGACAGACAGACAAACAGAGAAAGACAAACACTATTAAATCATGCAGACCAAAAAAAAAAAAAAAGGAGGAAAAAAGTCAGAAGTCATTTTCATAACATTTCATACCCGTTCTTTCTGGACGTCTTGGAGTGAGCTGTACATGGTAAACAAACAGAGTTAAAACCCAATCAATGACAAGGACCATGTCTGCAACAATTCTGCTTTTATCCGAATAGAAAACAAAAACAAGAAAACAACAAAAAAAACCCGAACAAACAAAGGAAACAACTAGCATCAAGGTCACTCCCTTTCTTCCCAACATCTGTGGCTTTGCTTCCTTCCCAAACCTGTCTTTCTTCAAGAACACAATCGTAGGTGGATCGGTGGTCTAGTGGTAACGCGTCTGTTTAGAAAGCGAAAAGTCCGGGTCGGAGTGTGCGGTGGTTCGAGTCCTATTTGGGCCCAAAACTTTTCGCCCATCCATTAGACCATGAGTGGTGGTGTGGATGCTTGTCTTTTGGATGAGGCGATAAATCGTGTGTTACACATAATTATTTAGTGCATGTAAAAGAATCCACGGCAACAAGAGGGATGTCCCTGACTGAATTCTGTAGAAAAATGCCCTCTGATAGGGAAACAAATACAGTGTCAGACAGAAAAAGAAAGGCGTGGCGCTACACTTGTGGCGACGCACTCTCCCCAGGAAGAGCAGCCCGAATTTCACGCAGAGAAATCTGCTGTGACATAAAGGGGTATACAATACAAAATGCATCTGGTCAAACCATTTACACTGATCAGACGAAAAATGAAATGACAACATTAATGATAATGGACAGCCAGATACGGAACGTGATTTCTTCATGATAGGCGTTTCCGACACCTTTGGTTCTTAGGTTAATCTAAACTTCAATTTCGAAATATCAGTAAAATGCTGCTTAACCTTAGCTTGGACTGATCAGAGCACTCGCTTTCCCCAAGCTAAGGTTAAGCAGCATCGAGCGTGGTTACCAACAGGATGGGGGACTTTTGCGCGCCTTGGCTTCAGTACAGTCTCCCGGTTCACCCAGCTGTAAATGGGTACCTACCCTCTTTAGAGTCAGGGAAGATAAAGCAGGAGATGAGATGGGCGCCGCCCTCAATATGCTGGCCCCTAGAGAAGCTGAGATATCTGGTGCCTCGCTCCCCTACGATCACATAGGTTATGGGACACCTTAACCTTTTACCTTTGAGGAGTGAGTATTATCCGATCTATCCCTTGGATTGAGTGACCCTGAACTGTTGGTGGTGGTGGTGGTGGTGTGGTGGTGGTGGTGGTGGTGGTGGTGGTGGTGGTGGTGGTGGTGGTATGGTGGTGGTGGTCACTAAAACCCCAAAGTCTACTCTGCTCACTACCACAATGACAATGACAATAACAGTGACAGTGACACACTTCAGGGCTGCTAAGTGCAGGTTTTCGCGCTGTCTGATACAGCTAACAGCAGGCTTCATGACAGATGGGG
This sequence comes from Stramonita haemastoma, assembly GCA_030674155.1. Taxonomy (NCBI): domain Eukaryota; kingdom Metazoa; phylum Mollusca; class Gastropoda; order Neogastropoda; family Muricidae; genus Stramonita; species Stramonita haemastoma. The sequence continues at coordinate 63,173,000 of CM060322.1, forward strand.
AGGAGGAGGAGGATGGTGATGATGATGATTGCTGCAGTAATGAGACCATGGGTTTGTGTCGGCAGTTCCGATGATTGATCATTGTGATTAGCAGCACTGACGACGGTTAATGAGAAACGGGAGAGGGAGACAGACAGACAGACAGACAGACAGGCAGACAGACAGACAGACAGACAGACAGACAGGCAGGCAGGCAGGCAGGCAGACAGGAAAACAGACAGACAGGCAGACAGACAGATAAAATAAAGACACAGAGTACAGAAGGGAAAGAAAACAAGGTTAATGAGAAACGGGAGAGGGAGACGGATAGGTAGACAGGCAAACAGACAGACAGACAGACAAACAGGCAAACATACATACAGACAGACAGACACAGGCAGACAGACAGTCAAACAGACACATAC
>CM060322.1:63183403-63190903 GCA_030674155.1 Stramonita haemastoma
GAGGAGAGAGAGAGAGAGAGAGAGAGAAGAGATGCAGCAACAGAGAGACAGAGAGCTCTAGGGTTGCACAATGGCTGGACCAATTAGCCGCTGGCTGTATCTCAGAGGACAGCACAACAGCAGTCAGTACAGACAGTGAGGTGGGAGGGAGCCCTCTCTCTGCCTCTTTGGCCTTTGCTGTACATTGTGTCCACTTCCCTGCACCTGGCATGGGCAGCCACATACTGCCTGCCTGCCTGCCTTGCCTGCCTGCTGCACACAGCTTCAGCCAAACAAGACAGGTGAGTTGTTACACTGTAGGCAAAGGGAAGTGCCTTGACGTCAGTACAGTCTCCCAGTTCATCCAGCTGTAAAGGGGTACCTGCTCTCAGGGAAGGTAAAGCAGCGAGGGAGAGGAGACGGTCACCACTCTCAATATGCTGGCACCTGGAGAAGTTGAGGTCTCTGACATCTCGCTTCCCTATGACTGCATAATTATGAAAACACCTTTACCTTTTATAGAAGCTGTTGTCTCTGACGTCTTGCTCCCAAATGACTTACATTATTATGGAACATCTTTATCTTTTCACTTTTACTAAAGTAAAGATTTCAGAAAGAAGGGGGAGGTGTGGTGTGTGTGCATGTGTGCATGCGTGCATGTTTACAAGGACAGAGGTGGTGCAAATATGGTTTTGTTGATGCCGCTGATGAGTTTTACTGAAGAACCAAATCAGAACACAATCAAAAAATAGAAAAAATGTTTCAAAAATAAAGAATACACAAGTGCATAGCTTGACAATCACGAACATACATACACTTTACACAAGAATGTACAACTGAATAGTACTACAATGTGCACACAAACTCTACCACCTTTAAAAGTAAGCCATTAACAAATAAACCACCAAAAAAACCCTAAGTTTTACCAGATTCCCTTACAAAAACTAACAAATGTTACATAATAATACACTGGGCACCCACAGTTTTCAAAATCACCTACAAAAAAACTTTACCACACAACCTTTTTTGTAAGATATTTACTAAAGGACAGAGCTTTCAGGTTTTGCAAAAACACCAAGGAAAAAACCCTTCAGTTTTCAAAGATCTCCATTACAAAAAAAAACTGAAGTTACACATACATTCAATCGCAACACTTTTCTAAGCTAACAACAACAACAAAAACCTTCACGAAATAACTTCTTTGGTAAGATCATCCCGAAGAGAGAGAGAGAGAGAGAGAGAGAGAGAGAGAGCTATGGGTGCAAGATGGCGAGAGATAGAGAGAGAGAGGGAGAGAGATGAGAGAAGCATTGGGTAAACAGTGGACTGGACCAATGTGAGAGAGACGAAGAAAGAGAGAGAGAGAGGGAGGGAGACAGAGACAGAGAGACGAGACAGAGAGAAGAGAGAGCTCTAGTGTTACACAATGGCTTGGACAAATTAGCCCTGGCTGTATCTCAGAGGACAGCACAACAGCAGTACAGTACAGACAGTGAGGGGGCAGCCAGCCCTCTCTCTGCCTCTGTGGCCTTTGCTGTCCACTGTGTCACACTTCCCTGCTACACCTGGCATGGGCACAATACTGCTGCCCTGCTGCCTGCCTGCTGTCTGACTGCTGCCTGCCTGCCTGCCTGCCTGCCTTCTGCCTGCCTGCGCTCCCTCACTGCTTCACACCAAACAAGACAGGTGCGTTGTTACACACTGTAGGTAAAGGGAGGATTCCAGACAGAAGGATCAAAGAATAGAGAGAAAAAAAAGTTTCAAAAAGAATGAGAAAATAGAGGAACTGGTGAGAGTAGGATGAGAGAGAGAGAGAGTGAGACAGACAGACAGACAGATAGAGCGACAGGCACACACACACACACATACACATACATACAAACACACACATCACGCACGCACGACACACACACATACACACACACACTTATGCAACTTATTTGTTTCCCTATCAGAATTACAAGTTTTTTTCTACAGAATTTTGCGAAGGGACAACTCTCTTGTTGCCGTGGGTTCTTTTGCGTGCGCTAATTAATTTGGTGTAACACGCAGGACTTCATTTATCCTTCATCCAAAAGACTAGCACCCAGACACCACTCATGGTCTAATGGATGGTAGGGGGGCAGTTTGGGGCCTAAACAGGGGTTCGAACCACCGCACATTTCCAAACCCGGACTTTTCGCTTTCTAGGCAGGCGCGTTACCTCAGACGGGATGGGGGCGGGATAGCCTAGTGGTCAGAACATTGCGCTGGCAATTTGACACCGAGTTCGACTCCCGTTGGAGGGGATGTTTTTCCCCTGGAGTTAACATCAGTGCTGACTCCACTCTCCCCAAAAGTCTTTTCGGATGAGACTTTAAACCGAGGCCCCGTGTGCGGAACGCACGCAGAACATCTTCCGCACTCGTTAAATCCTGCTTCCGCTTTTCGTAAAGTAGGCCAATTGCGTGCCGGTGGGAACAGATGACAAAATTAACAAAACTGCATACACACGGGACTGAATGGAAAAAAAAGCACATAAGCTTATTCCATTATCCTCGATATAAAAGAGTAAACTAAATAAAATTAAAAATTGAATAGACTACCAATCCACTGATCATGTAGTCTTCATTTTATTTTTTATTTTATTTTATACCACTTTTATGTCACAACAGATTTCTCTGCGTGAAATTCGGGCTGCTCTCCCCGGGGAGAGCGCGTCGCCACAAGTGCAGCGCCTACCCATTATTTTTTCCCCCTCAGGATGGTGTCTAAACACGACACCTGGTGTACATGCTGTTTTGGGGTTTTTTAATAATTTTGTCATCAGCTCCCACCGGCACACGATGGTCTGATCTTCCGAAAGGCGGAACGGGTTTTAACGTGTGCGCAAGATGTTCTGCGTGCGTTCGCACACGGGGCCTCGGTTTATAGTCTCATCCGAATGACTTAGACATTCAGTTCGATTTTTTCGTCAAACTGGGGAAGAAAAGGCGAGGCTGGGTACGAACCCAGAAACTCACGGTTTACTTGTTGGCAGGCGAACGTCTTAACCATCCTGCCCTGATATGCTTCAGGGTTGTGCCTTTATCCTCCTGTCAGCTCCAGTGAGGGCGGGGAGAGTGGGTGTGTCAAAATAGCACCCCTGTGCTCGTCCATTCTTCTCCAAATAGACAAGCTACGGTGCTTCTTGTTTTGTGATTCTCTTGTCTTGTCTTTTTTGTGTTTTGTGTGGTGTGTGTGTGTGGTGTGTGGTGTGTGGTGTGTGTGTGTGTGTGTGTGTGTGGTGTGTGTGTGTGTGTGTGTGTTGTGTGTGTGTGTGTGTGTGTGTGTGTGTGTGTGTGTGTGTGTGTGTGTGTGTGTGGTGGTGTGGTGAGTGTGTGTTTGTGCGTGTGTATGTGTTGTGTGTGTGTGTTTGTGTTGTGTTTGTTTGTATGTGTGCGCTCTTCTTCTCTCTTCCTGTCTCTCGTCTTCGTCTGTCTCTCTCTCTCTCTCTCTCTCTCTCTCTCTCTCTCTCTCTCTCCTCTCCTCTCTCTCCCTCCTCTCCCTCTCTCTCTGTCTCTCTCTGTCTCTCTCTTCTCTCTCTTCCCTCTCTCTCTCCCTCTCTTCTCTCTCCTCTCTCTCTGTCTCTTTGTCTCTCGTCTCTTCTTCTTGTCTCTCTTCTTCTTCTCTCTTCTTCCTCTCTCTCTCCTCCCTCCCTCCTCTCCTTCCTATATTCCCCTTTTTTTTACAGGTGAGACATGAAGAAAAAAAAAAAAAACTTCTGTCAGGTTTTAAACAAATCTGACGGCCAAAAAAAAAAAAAAAAAACCACCAGAAAAAAAGTTTACGTTCGCATTGGGAGTTCTATTCCCAGACCTAGACGTGTTTTCCATAGCTCCTAGTTTAAGGTTTGAAGTCAATAAAACCAACAAACAAACAAAAAGAAAAAAGAAAAAAAAAGCATGGTATTTGCTCTCCTTTTTGGTGTAACCTTCTTAGCAAGTCTGTCAACGACTTTCTTTTTTTTCTTTACTTTTCTTTTCTTCAAAATGCTAACAGCACCTACCAAAAAACCTTACTAGGATGGATGGATCTATCCTGTTTGTGGAAAAATGACTATGTCGGGTGTGTGTTGGTGGGGTTTTTTTGTTTTGTTTGGTTTGGTTTGGTTTGGTTTGGTTTGGTTTGGTCGGTTGGTTGGTTGGTTGGTTGGTTGGTTGGTTGGTTGGTTGGCTGGTTGGTTGGTTGGTTGGTTGGTTGGTTGGTTGGTTGGTTGGTTGGCTGGTTGGTTGGTTGGCTGGTTGGTTGGCTGGTTGGTTGGTTGGCTGGTTGCTTGGTTGGTTGCTTGGTTGGTTGGTTGTCTGGTTGGTTGCTTGGTTGGTTGGTTGCTTGGTTGGTTGCTTGGTTGTTGGTTGATGGATTATTTTGGGGGGAGGGGATGTTCTTTCCTCGGCTATGGTGGGATTTTCTGAGTGCCACCTTTCGCCTATCATAAGGACAGCCGCAATCAGATTTTTCATTCGTGGAATGATATATATATATAAAATAACTTTAAGCTGCTCTCCCTTCCGAGAGTGTATTACCACAAGTCTAGCGTTACTCCGCCCCTACTGCCCTCCCCCCCCCCCCCCCACACACACACACATTACCTATCTACGCACACCTTAAAAGCCGTTCTGCCTTTGGGAAGAGTTGGCTATTGTGTGCCGGTGGGAAAGGAAGACAAAATTAACACAACTGCATACACACGGGGACAGGATGTAAAAAAAAAAAAGCGCATAAGTGCTTATTCCATTATCCTCGATATAAAAGAATAAATAGATAAACACACACACACACACACAACACACACACACACACACACACACACACACACACACACACCACACACACACACACACACACACCACACCACACACACACATTACCTTTCTACGGGGGCATTTGTTTCCATCTTTTCATAAGACTGGTGTCACTGTATTTTTTAACAGTTTTAACACAAGACAAATCTTTATATTTTTTACCCGTACGTACATTCTTTTACGTAAAGCTAAACACAAGACAAATCTTTATATTTTTACCGTACGTACATTCTTTTACGTATGATAAACACATGACAAATCTTTATATTTTTACCCGTACGTACATTCTATTACGTATATAAATTATACTAAACACAAGACAAATCTTTATATTTTTACCCATACGTACATTCTTTTACCTATACTAAACACAAGACAAATCTTTATATTTTTACCCATACGTACATTCTTTTACGTATATATGCTAAACACAAGACAAATCTTTATATTTTTTACCCATACGTACATTCTTTTACGTGTATATGCTAAACACAAGAGAAATCTTTATATTTTTACCCATACGTACATTCTTTTACCTATACTAAACACATGACAAATCTTTTATATTTTTACCCGTACGTTACATTCTTTTACGGATGATAAACACATGACAAATCTTTATATTTTTACCCGTACGTACATTCTTTTACCTATACTAAACACAAGACAAATCTTTATATTTTTACCCGTACGTACATTTTTTTACGAATGATTAAACACATGACAAATCTTTATATTTTTACCCGTAGTACATTCTTTTACGTATACTAAACACAAGACAAATCTTTATATTTTTACCCGTACGTACATTCTTTTACCTATACTAAACACAAGACAAATCTTTATATTTTTACCGTACGTACATTCTTTTACCTATACTAAACACAAGACAAATCTTTATATTTTTACCCGTACGTACATTCTTTTACCTATACTAAACACAAGACAAATCTTTATATTTTTACCCGTACGTACATTTTTTTACGAATGATAAACACATGACAAATCTTTATATTTTTTACCCGTAGTACATTCTTTTACGTATGATAAACACATGAAAAATCTTTATATTTTTACCCGTACGTACATTCTTTTACGTATATATGGCTAAACACATGACAAATCTTATATTTTTACCCGTACGTACATTCTTTAACGTATACTAAACACAAGACAAATCTTTATATTTTTTACCCGTACGTACATTTTTTTACGAATGATAAAACACATGACAAATCTTTATATTTTTACCATACGTACATTCTTTTACGTATGATAAACACAAGACAAATCTTTATATTTTTACCCATACGTACATTCTTTTACGTATGATAAACACATGACAAATCTTTTATATTTTTTACCCGTACGTACATTCTTTTACGTATGCTAAACACAAGACAAATCTTTATATTTTTACCCGTACGTACATTCTTTTACGTATGATAAACACATGACAAATCTTTATATTTTTACCCGTACGTACATTCTTTAACGTGTGCTAAACACAAGACAAATCTTCATATATTTACCCATATGTACATTCTTTTACGTATGATAAACACAAGACAAATCTTTATATTTTTACCCGTACGTACATTCTTTTACGTATGCTGAACACAAGACAAATCTTTATATTTTTACCCGTATGTACATTCTTTTACGTATATATGATAGACACAAGACAAATCTTTATATTTTTACCCGTACGTACATTCTTTTACCTATACTAAACACATGACAAATCTTTATATTTTTACCCGTACGTACATTCTTTTACGTATGATCAACACATGACAAATCTTTATATTTTTACCCGTACGTACATTCTTTTACCTTACAAAAACACAAGACAAATCTTTATATTTTTACCCGTACGTACATTCTTTTACGAATGATAAACACATGACAAATCTTTATATTTTTACCCGTACGTACATTCTTTTACGTATGATAAACACATGACAAATCTTTATATTTTTACCCGTACGTACATTCTTTTACGTATATATGATAGACACAAGACAAATCTTTTATTTTTACCGGTAGTACATTCTTTTAGTGTATATGCTAAACACAAGGCAAATCTTTATATTTTTTACCCTTACGTACTTCTTTTACGTATATATGCTAAACGTACCTCGCAGTCCGGACATGGGTTATAAATCCTCCTGTCTGAAACACTAGCACCCAGAGAAAAAACTCCCATTTTCTGTCAGGACTCGAACCCACACATCCACAAACAACCTCCTGCTGCTGCCTGGACTAGTGTTCTTACCACTGAACACAAAGTCGTCAGAAAGTTTTTGTATTTTTTGTAATTTTGTTTTTTGTATTTTTTTGTATTTTTGTATTTTGTATTCTCTGTCGGGGACTCGAACCACACACTCACACAACCTCCTGCTGCTGTCTGGACGGTGTCTTACCACTGAACACAAAGTCGGTAGGCAGCAAGTTCAACCTGACCTTCACATGATTTGAAAAGGATTTGTTAGTTTTTACTTTTGTTTTTTGGTTGTTGTTTATTTTAATAATCCTGAACAATTGGATCCAGTTCTTATTTCTAATAAAAACATCTGTCGCCTGATGATGCTATATTTATCTCAATGCCTGCCCCCTCTTCCTTTCCTCTTCCTTCTTCTTCTTCTTCTTCTTCTTCTTCTTCTTCTTCTTCTTCTTCTTCTTCTTCTTCTTCTTC
>CM060322.1:63192071-63209571 GCA_030674155.1 Stramonita haemastoma
GTGTCAGGAAAACTGGGAGATGTTTTACACCCTAAAGAAAAGCCAGTCACTAATCCTTTTAGGAAATACAGAGCAAAGCTTGGCACAAAGAACTAGTCCTTGCACTGTGAAGTGATAGAAGTCATCAGAGAAAATGAACACAATAGTCTACACTAAGTAAGCATGCAGTCTGATCCCTGTCTGGCCTTCCCAGTTACACAAGGTTTACTGGAGAGCGTTGGGGGCATTATTCATAAGTTACTACATGTTATAGTCATATTTAAATTCAGAATGTTGGATAGTGATATATGGTCTACATTTAAAATACTAATCATAAATTTTCAATCTGATGTATTGTATAATAATAATAATTTTATCTATGTTTAAATGCTACATGCCATATATCTAAAGTGCCACAGTAATGTATCTAGGCTAACAAGATACATCATCATCTATAATTTAGGTGCTACAGTCATATATCTAGGTTCAAAACACACAGTCATTGTATCTAGTTCAAACTCGAAATTATCTAGTTCAAAAACTACAGTAATGTATCTAGGTTACAAAAACCTACAGTCCTGTATCTAGGTTAAAAAAGGTAGAGTTATGTATCTAGGTTCAAAGTGATAAGAAATGTCAGAAGGAAATCAAAGGATATCCAAAGGAAACTGTACCTACCACACAGGCCACAAGCAGATTCCAACCTCCTCAGAAAAACTGTGGCTGATGATGAACTACAAGAATTGTGACTAAAGAAGTTGAGCAGGCATAAACTAAAACAATAGAGTAGTATGGTATCAGATCTAGCAGTACTAAAGTAGGTGTGTGTGTGTGTTTTGGGTTTGGTCACGCGTGTGCGTGTGTGTGTCCCATAGACCAACCAGTATCTCATATAAAAGCACAGCAAAACTCTATTTGATAAAAGAAGAATAAAAGAAATAAAGCCAAGCCAATTATGGCCATTCAGACGGCTTTTTTATAGCCTCACTCAGTCATCTCTGAACCTGAACACTAGTTAACAGCTCTCTGCCATGTCCATCTGGAGGTCAATTCAACACTCTCTAATCCCCAAATCTGAAGATTTTCAGCACTGCTAAGACACAGCCTTAAATTTCAAAATCTTACTTTAGAAACTATATTTATTTTTTTTAAAGAAAAAAAGAAGAAAACATCATTAATTCTAAACATTTAACAACATACCTGTGAAAATGTTTTTTTGTGTGTCTTATTTTATTTATTTTGTTTTATTCTTTATATCAAGGATAATGGAATAAGCTCTCTTATACTTTTTTACATTCAGTCCCCAAGTGTATGCCATTTTTTTTGTAAATTGTGTGTTGTGTGTTCTTCTGTGTGTCTGTCTTTGCTGTCTGTGTGGGGTTTTTCTTTTAAATTTTCATTCATTTATTTACTTTCACTCCCTGATTCTTGCTAGCTAAAAATTCCACAATCGGAGCCAAAAGCTGGTGCCAATGTCCTGCAAACTGCTGGAAAGAATTTCTGGTTCATACTTGGACAGAGTCATGTTACTGAACAGTGCCCAGCCTGACCACACACTGAAAAGTCATACTTGAAAACATTCTTAGCAAGAAATATTTTGAAGTTTTCATAAACAGTAAAATCTTCAAGACAACTGAACATTAAATCTATTGAAGATGATTTTACAAAACATGTTTCTAAAAGTTCAAAAGCATTTTAACTCAAGAAGAGAAGAAAAAATGTTTATGTCTACAACAAAACAAATTAACTAGATTCCTAAAAAGAAAACCTGCCAGATTCTACAACGATCTAGGGTTAGACTTCACAAATGAAAAACAACAACTAAAACCAGGGTACAAGGGGCGGAGTAGTCAGGTGACATCAGACATTGAGCTGTTGTCAAACTAAAGAGGACTATTTGGGATGATGAAGAATTAAACAGAGGAGACGGGTGACTCAGTTGACCACACACCAGGAATTTTGCAACCCAGACTGTACTGACATTGGATAATACCACACTGTCTTCTCAACTGACATTGTACTGACTTTGGATAATAGCACACTGACCACTCAACACAGACTGTACTGACTCTAGACAACACAACACTGATCTCTCAACCCAGACTACTGAGAACAAAAGGAATCCTGAAATTTATGTAATGTTACCAGCTACACAGACTGTAAAAGGTTATACTGAGGGCAGAAGGAATGCTGACTACCAGTAAATCTATCATGATGGCATCAGCTACACACAGACTGTGAAGGGTTATACTGAGGACAGAACCAAATCCTTGACAGCAGGGGAAAGACCAAAGGTGGGTAGTGGGGAAGGTTGAACAACAGCAGTTCAAAGAAAAAAAAATAATTTACACATCTGATTTCTAACAGGTATAAACACAGGCTCTCTCTCTCCCCTCCTCTCACCACATGTATATGTAGTCAAATTCACACACACACACACACACACACACACACACACACACACACACACTGCGCGCGCGCACGCACGCAAACAAACAACACATACACAAATAAATATACATACCTACACATACACACACCACCAATCCCAACTCCACTCCCCAAAAAGTCCTTCAAATGAGACTATAAACCAAGATTCTTTGTGTGAACTCATGTAGAACATCTTGTGTACACATTAAAGCCTAGTTGGCATTTTAGAAGAGTAGGCCAGTCTCCCAGTGGGAAAAAAGACAAACTTCACAAAACTGCATACACACAGCCACAAATCCAACATCACTCAGTGATGAGTGTTATGCTAAATTTAAAACATCTTTTCTCATATATATAGCTCTAGTTGGCCCCTTCTGGGCTGGGAAAGATTAATAGGTAGCTGAGATGAGCTTAAAGTGGGGAAAACTGACAGTTGTGTACACACAGGAACTAACTGTGAAAAAAGCACATGGGTGCATTATTCTTATCCTTAAATAAAAGCATAAAAAAAAAAAATAAAAACTAAAAATTTTACAAAAATAGCAACAACACACACTGAGCACCTCCCAAAATGTGGTTAATCCACAGGTTTACCTACCACTACCTGAACTGAAGCCACATGTTAACACAGAAGTATATAAACTGAAAAAGGGACTAACATGTATACTTGGGCACTCTTAACTAAAGTTAGCACTGTTTAAAGTTGTTTCCTCTTTCAGTGGAAAAGCTGCATCAATTCTCTAGCCTGAAGTTGATGGCCTAAGAGTAACAGACTGCACTTCTTTGAAAGACCACAAAGTCCTCTAGCAACTTTTTATAGTGAGGTCAGAAACCCTTTTTTATTTTCCTTAAATTTACATTCCTGATAAAATGGACCATTCCTATCTGATAGAAATATCACTAAGATGTTTTTTGCTTTAAAAGCACAACTTTCTCTTGTCTATTACAAAAAAAGTACAAAAGTTGACACTGACAGCGCAAAGCTGTGCAGCACACAATATGTGGTGATGATGGCTGGTTCTTCGCGTGGGAGAATCATGGGAGGAAAGGAGATGGATTCCATTTCTACAAGCCCTGTGGTGACTGAAGAGGCTGATGGGTGAGGAGTACGTTCTGCTGCATGCTGGGCAATTGAAGGAAGGAACTGCTGGTTGGTGGTCCCCTCATCACTCCTCCTCTTAAACTTCTCTTTTGCTGTGATGCTTCTCTGAAGTTCACACTTTATGCTGGCTCTTTGGGTGGAATAGTGAAACTTGCCCCACTGCCATGTCTGGTGCTGGATTTCTGCTTATGACAGCTGCTCTTCTATTAGTCTCTGAAGCCTTTCTTGGGAATGGAGCAGTGTTACACACATTAACACAAAAAAAAACACGCACTAACACACAAACACATACACACAACGGGGGGGGGACAGGATATAGCCTAGTAGTCAGAACATTGGGCTTGCAATTTGACGACTAGGTTGAACTCCCAGTGGAGGGGATTTTTCCTCTAAAGTTAACATCAGTGCTGACTCCACTCCCCCCAAATGTCTTTTGGAAGAGACTATAAACCATGGCCCACATGCAAACACATGCAGAACACCTTGTTGCACAAACGTTAAATCCTGTTTCACATTTTCTAAGAGTAGGCCATCATATGCCGGTGGGAACAGATGACAAGATTTACAAAACTGCATACACATGGGGACTGGATACAAAAAAGCATGATTGCTTATTCCATTATACTCGATATAAAATAAATAATAAATAAATAAAGACACAAAACACTCAAAACACACACCACAAAACACAAACACACAAAACACAAACACACACAAAACACAAACACACACTCACACACAAAACACACATATGAGATGAGATTGCCTGGTGGATTAGAGCATTGCCCTAATGGGCTTGTGATTTGCTGACTTGATTTTGAATTCCATTAAAGGAGATATTTGCTCCTGAAATATCAGTGCTGACTGAACTCCCCCAAAAGTTGTTCAGATGAGACTATAAACTGAGGTCTAATTTGCAAACACACACCCACCCACACACCCACACAAACAAGTCCTTTGGATGAGACTATAAACGCAGGCCCCATGCGCATGCAGAACAGTTTGCACACACCTTAAATCCTGTTCCGCTGTTTGTAAGAGTAGGCCATCGTGTGCTGGTGGGAACAGATGACATTTACAAAACTGCATACACATGGGGACTGGATGTAAAAAAAAGCACAATCCCATTATCCTCAACATAAAAGAATGAAATAAATTATAATAAATAATAAATACACACACACACCAGGAGAGACAGCAGAAGTTTCACCTGACTCCAAATCACACATACCTTGCCACATGGGGCTACTGGCCTGGTGGCACTGCAGTGACTTACAGTGCATCTGGTGTCAGCACTGTGACTGAGCTGGTCACTCTGCAGCTGTCATCTGTTCTCCTGTCCATCCAGCCTGCAAACACAGACACTGAGGGAAAATATGATAAGGAAAAAAAAGCAACAAAACAATTCAATCCATTGAAAGTCAATACCACCAACATCAATTAACAGTTTAATAAACCTATAAATCCTAACAGTTTGGTAAAAGGGACAGAAAACACTTCAACCAATATTCACCACTATGGGAAAAGAGCAGTAGTTATAGCAAACTTCTGAGGAACAAATATCATCAGCCTTTGTCCTGATTAGGGAATAGCAGTCCCCCACCCTAAAAAAAAACAAAACTGAAAAACAAAAACAACAAACAACCAGCAACCTCCCCCCCCCCCCCCCCCCCCCCAAAAAAAAAAAAAAAAAACAACCTCAAGACCACCACCACCAAAATATAACAAAGAAAAAAACACTGTCACTACCAATAAAAATTCAACCTATGATTTCAGAAAAGAAATGTACTTTCAACAGATGCATAATCCCCACTAGAACATTAATAATCATTAAAGAGAGAGAGAGAGAGAAGAGAGAGAGAGAGAGAGAGAGAGAGAGAGAGAGAGAGAGAGAGAGAGAGAGAGAGAGCATATAACTTATGTTTTCATGAATTCCTAATTTTTAATGAAAAAAAACTTCTATTGAGATACATTCGTCTGTGCTGATTCCATTATATTTTTTATAAGTGAGACAAACAACTACCTAAAATGGAAAAAAGAAAAAGTGATTGTCTCCCTTCCTCTAGCTAACGTACAGATCTGTACAAAGAGAAAAAAATTTTTTATCCCCATCTCATACATCTGTCTATTCTCTTTTTATAATTCATATTGCTCAGTCAAACTGTCATTAATACCTCTGACGAGTCTTGATACAACTTCTTAAATGAATCTATTTTCTGGGATATAATATAGGCCTAATCAAAAAAAAAATATATATATATATACATAATATATATAAAATCTGGCGACTTGTATATAATCACAACAGTAGGTACCTTACCATAACCAGAAAACTTGATCCATCAATCAGCTAGTGCAGAAGGAGAAGCACTCATTATTGAAGATGTGAGGAAGAAAAAATCCTTCCTAACTAACACTATTTAACTCTGGCCCTCTGTTACTGTGTTCTTGCCTTTCCTTCATTGTTTTCATCCATCTGTAAACTTACACGTGGTTCGCCATCTTGTTTTCTTCAAAATTGCTGTGGTGATAAAAGGAAAATAGTGATTGGTTAGAAACTAAAGCTCTTGGCCAATCAGAAACGTTGACAAATAAGACTATTTGGTGTTTGTATATTTCCTGACTATCTGCACTACATCCTTGATGAGATAGTGTAACCTACCCTAACCTGTGGGGTTTTTTTTCTATGTGCTGTAGGTCCCTTGAGGTACACAGTGGGAAATGTTTGGGCCTAGGTGGTAAAATGTGCAGGAATCTGCAATAGTGCAGCCTATAATCAACACTGACTCCTTCATCCAAACAGATCAAATATGAAATTATATTTCTCAACATTGAGATTTAAAAAATGAACTAACAAAGGAGCAAAGTAAAATTGTGTGTGTGTGTGTGTGTGTGTGTGTGTTGTGTGTGTGTGTGTGTGTGTGAGAGAGAGAGAGAGATAGAGAGATAGAAAGAATAGAGAGAGAGTTTTATTCTTTTATTTCAGAGATAAAGGAATAAGCACTCATGTGCTTTTTCATATCCAGTCCCCCTGTCTATGCAGTTTTGTAAATTTATCATATGTTCCCACTGGCACACATAAGGCTACTCTTACAAAAAGTGGAGGACTTTTTAACAGGTTTGTGGGGGGGACACTCTGATAAGTAAACAAATACAGTTGCAGACAAGAGGGGGAAATGGGTAGGCCTCGACTTGTGCCAAAGCCCTCTCCCCTCTCCCTGGGGACAGCAACTGGAATTTCATGCAGAGAAATCTGCTGTGACATAAAGTGGTATGTATGAATGAATAAATAATTAAATAAATAATAAATAAAGTGTGTGTCATTGAAAACAAACAAACAAAAAAAATCCACATTACATAGCTACACTCTGATTTCTTAAACAGTTTCCCAAAATATGCCCTGAAATGACTATGATCATGGCATGTGGATTGGTGGTCTAGGGGTAAACTGCCTATCTAGAAAGCAAAAAGTCTGGGTTGGGATTGGAGTGTGTGCAGATGGTTCAAATCCGTTTGGCCCCAAAACTTTTCCCCTATCTATTAGATCATGAGTGGTGGTCTGGGTGCTAGTGTTTTGGATGAGAGGATAAACCGAGGTCCAGTATGTTATACACCATTATTTAGCTCACAAAAATAACCAGGTAACAAGAACTTGTCCCTGGAAAAATCCTGTAGAAAAAAACCACTCTGATAGGGAAACAAAATACAGTTACAGTCAGGAAAAAGAAAAAAATAATGGTGGCACTGTACTTGTGGCAATGCCCTCTCCTGGGGAGAGCAACCCCAATTTAAGCCACAGAAGTCTGCTGTGACATAAAGGGTTAATAAATAAATAAAATGATATGATCCAGATTTTAAACATAAAAATGCTAAAGACAGAGTGGACTGACTTGCTTAAAAGACTAACTAAAGAGTGGAAAGAAGATGACTAACCTTGAAGACACTTATTACCTAGGCCTGTGGTCTTTGAGGCAAAGGCCAGAGGTGGAGCATTTGCAGACCCTGCTACTACACATGCAGCTCATGGAAACAAATATTTCAGTTTCTGTCCTATGGTCGTTTTTGAATGCAACTGATTTTCTATTTAATTTTTTTTTCATATAATGAAAGACTTACATGACAGGTGATTAATTCTGTCAGTTAGTTGAATAAGGTGCAGAACATCTTAGTATGAAGTAGATTTGACTTTTGTTGGAAAGAGTTTTGTTCTGTTTTGTGTCTTTGTTTTGCTTTTTTTTTAAAGTTTTTTTTTTGTTTGCTTGATTTTTTAGTCTTATGCCACCAAAGTGATCAGACTTTCAAACCAACAAAACCAGCAACAACAACAATAAAACACACACACATGCACACACACATACACACACATACACACACCCACACCACATACCAATTAGTTATATGCCAAATCACCAGACAGTGAATAGGCATAAAACAAAGCTATATGCTAAGATGAGAATAACCTTTAGATTAGAGAATAATGATGTGACATCATGACCCAGCCTGATATAAAGCACAAAGAATGAATCTGCTCAGAAAATGAATGAATGATGGATACATTTTATTTTTCAAGGGTTATATGGTAAGCATTACATTTTTCATTGGGCTTTTACCCTCATTAGGGAATATATATACAAAATAAAATGAAAAAATAGAGGGGAGTGTACAACTTATTACTCATAAAATTAAATCCACAAGTTTTCACAGTGGAAAATTTAAATTTAAAAAAAAAATCATATGTTTCTAAAAAAAACCACATTGAAAACGCCTTTAGCCAATGGTTCAAACAACATGAAATATATAACTTTGAAAATTTAAAGTTGAGATTTTTTTTTAAAAATCAGCTAACAGAGGAACACATTAAAAAACAAAGAAAATCACACACACACACACACACACACACACACACACACACACACACACACACACACACACACACACACCACACACACCTCAAGATGCCTAAGAAGGGAAAAGAAAGAGTTACTAAGCAAAAGTGGAAAAAATAATTTAAGTTAGGCATAAGGGACAGAGACAGAGAGAGACAAAGAGAGGGAGGGAGATTTATTTATTTATTTATTTATTTATTTTCTATATGGAGGATAACAGAATAAGCAATCATATGCTTTTCTTCATCCATCTGGTGTGTATGCAGTTTTTGTAAATTATGTCATCTGTTCCCACCGGCACACGATGGCCTACTCTTACGAAAAGCGAACAGGATTTAACTTGTGGCAAGATGTTCTGCTGTGTGTTTGCACACCCCCTCGGTTTAAAGTCTCTTTCAAAGGACTTTTTGGGGAGAGTGCGAGTCAGCACTGATGTTAACTGAGAGAGAGAGAGAGAGAGAGAGAGAGAGAGAGAGAGAGAGAGGAGAGAGGAGAGAGAGAGAGAGGAGAGAGAGAGAGAGAGAGAGACTGATTTATTCTTTTTTTTTTATATCGAAGATATGGGATAAAGCACTCTCATGCTTTTTTACATCCAGTCCTTGTGTGTATGCAGTTTTGTAAATGTCATCTGTTTCCACCAGCACATGATGGCCTACTCTTACAAAATTTAATGTGTATGCAAGATGTTATGCATGAGAGAGAGAACACACAAAGACAGACCCACACACAGACACAAACACACATACAGCAAGACAGAAAGATGAGAATAGAGAAACTGAAAAAAGAGACAGAGACAGTAAGTTACATAGAGAAAGAGAGAGACAGACATATATAAAGACACAGAGAAAGACAGAGTGAGAGAGAGACTGAAAGACAGAGAGAGACCAGCAGATTAGGAGACAAAGAAAGCAACAGAGAAAAGAGAGATTTGATTTGATTTATTCTTTATATGAAGGATAAAGGAATAAGCACTCTTGTGCTTTTTTATATCCAGTCCCCATGTGTATGCAGTTTTGTATATGTCATCTGTTCCCACCTGCACACAATGGTCTACTCTTACGATTAGCAGAACAGGATTTAATGTGTAGGCAAGATGTTCTGCATGTGTTTGCAAACGGCTGGGGTTTAAAGTCTCATCCAAGGACTTTTGGGGAGAGTGGAGTCAGCACTGATGTTAACTCCAGGAGAAAAATCTCCTGAAAGTCAGGTTGTCAAATTGCAAGCACAATGTTCAAGAAGAGAGAGAGAGAGAGAGAGAGAGAGAGAGAGAGAGAGAGAGAGAGAGAGAAGAGAAGAGACGAGAGAGACGAGAGAGAGAGAGAGAAGAAAGAGACGAGATAGAGAGGTACAGAGAAAAAGAACAGAGAGAGACCCAGAAAGAGACACAGAGAAGAGAGAAAGAGACACACAGAAAGACACTGAGAGAATGAGAGAGACACAGAAGGACACAAAGAGAGACAGAGAGAGAACTACAGAGAGGCAGAGACAGAGAAAACAGGTTCTCACATAAAGAGACAGAGACAAAGAGACAGACACAGAGATAGAGACAAAGAGAGACACAGAGAGGGACTCAGACAAAGAGAGACAGAGAAACAAAGAATGAGGCAGATGGAGAAAAGATGGAAACAGATTTGATTTGATTGATTTGATTTGATTTATTCTTTTATATCGAGAATAATGGAATAAGCACTCTTGTGTTTTTTTACATGAAGTCCACATTTGTATGCAGTTTTGTAAATGTCATCTGTTCCCACCAGCACAGGATGGCCTACTCTTCAAAAAATCAGAACAGGATTTAATGTGTGGGCAAGATGTTCTGTATGGGTTGCACACGGCCTCATTTAAAGTCTCATTGGAAGGACTTTTGGGGAGTGTGGAGTTAGCACTGATGTTAACTCCAGGAGAAAATTCTCCTCCACCAGACCCCTGGGTGTCAAATTGCCAGGGCAATGTTCTGACCACTAGATTATTCTCCCACCCTTTCCTTGACCTGGGAAAACCAAAGAGGTGGAATTATAGGAAGACTGACAGAGAGAGATAGAGACAGATAAAGACAAAGACAGAAAAAGAGACAGAGAGAGAGACACACATACAGAGAAATAGAGACACACAGACATACAGAGAGAGACAGAGAGACAGAAACAGAGTCAGAGAAAGCCAGAAAACGAGAGACACAGATAGAGACAGAGAGAGACAGAGAGACAGAAAAAGAGAGACACAGATAGAGACCAGAGAGAGACAGAGAGACAGAAAAAGAGAGACACAAACAGATAGAGACACAGAGAGAGACACAGAGAGAATCAGAGAGTGACTCAAAGAGAGAGAGAGAGAGAGAGAGAGAGAGAGAGGAGAGAGAGAGAGAGAGAAGAGAGAGAGAGACAAAGATAGAGAGAGAGGGGGGGCACAGAGAGGCAGAGAAAGAAGAACAGAGACAGAGACAGAAAGAGAGAGACAAAGACAGAAAGAGAGACAGAGCTTAAGACAGACACAGTGACGAGAGAGAGGAGAGACGGACAGACTAACGGTTCTTTGGTCTTCACTATGGGGATACTAGGGTGAGGAGGGGGTTGCTGTCAGTAAAAATAGCTTCACACCTTTCTGTCTGGAAAATTTATAATTAAACCCAACAAGGCATGGAACTGGTGAGCTTGCACTGTCCCAGGGAGCTAGCTAAGGCACCCACCCACACACACACAGTACTAAGAGGGTGGGGTTGCAAAGAGTGTGGCATCTAGGCTATGAGATTTTATTGGCCTGGATAGCCAAAGAGGGCGAAACTATAGTAAGACTAACAAAGAAAATACTAGGTTGTGTGGGTGGGTGCCAAAAAATGGGGCAGAGCTATGTAGAGATTGACAGAGAAATGACAGGGCTGCATGTGTGGGTAGCAAATAGGGGCGGAGCTATAAGGACACTGACGGAGAATTGACAGGACTGTGTATCCTTGACAAAAAAGCCAGGTTTAGTGGAGGGCTGAGTATTGGCCAATAGGCGGAAGATGGTGTTGCAGACCCCCATCCCCTCCCCCTACCACCCTCTCTACATCATGATCAGCACGCAATGCAGGTGCACAAGCCATGTAGCTGCTGGCCTAGGTCTACATGAAATGAGAGTCTTGCAGAGAAAACTAATAATCTCTGATTTGTCTGTGTGTTGGACCATAATACTTTTATTTCCTTCAATTTTTTTAGCTATACTTTCAAACCAGTTTACTTTTGTTTTATTTTGTTTGCTTGTTTCTTATTCTTAGTGGTTTTTTTGGGACTTGTGATGTTTTTTTTACAATATGTGCAACAGTAATAAGATAATTAAAAAATATGATATAAATATAAATGATATAAAATATATGATAATACATTAATGATAATATTAATGATAACAGGGGTTCTTACTTTAAAGATCCTAAATCCTGTATTGGGGTTTCTATTTCAAGGTTTTGAAAAAAAAATATATTCTGATATTTGCCCTCCAGGTGCTTAAAACTGCTTGAACTTTACTATTACTGTAGACACGAGAGAGAGAGAGAGAGAGAGAGAGAGAGAGAGAGAGAGAGAGAGAGAGAGAGAGAGAGAGAGAGAGAGAGAGAGAGGTTAACATAAAAAGCACAATATGAAAGAGGAGCAGGAAAGGAGAAGTGTTTATCTGAATCCTGAATGCCAAGGCGGCTAGGTATGAAGAGGAATGTTAAAGGGTGGGGAGGGAGGGAAGTGACTGATTTTTTTTATTCATTTATTCTTTTATTCAAGGATAATAAAGCACTTATGTGGGGATTTTTTACATTCAGTCCCCCTGTGTAATCAGTTTTGTAAATGTCCAGCACACAATAGCCATTTCTTACAAAATGTGGGCAAAATGCCTGCTTCCCACGGCCTAGTGGTTTATACAGTCAGCATCCAAAGGACTGTTGGGGAAAGTGGAGTCAGCACTGATGTTGTTAACTCCAGGAGAAATATTTTCTCCAACAGGAATTAAACCTGGGCCCTCAAATTGGAAGTGTAATGTTCTACAACTAGGTTATCCAGTTCTGATAGTGGCCATGTGTGGACTTTAAGTTTGAGGAAAGGGAAAGGAAGGACCAGCTCTAAGGCAGAGGGGGGGAAGGGGATGGAGAGAGAGGAAGGGGGAAATCCCATAAGGATGGGGAGCTTTCACACAGGTGTAATGACCTTGAAGTCTTGCTAATTTTTCAACTATGCACCACCAACTCCTTCCCTCCCCCCTCTTCCTCTTGTCTCTGTAATTCCCCATCCCCCTTCCTTACAACTTCTCTGTCTGTCTCTCTGTCTGTCATTCTCTCTCACTCTCTCTCAAATCAAAATAACTTTCTTCTTATTCACCTTCCTCCTCTCTCTGCTCTCTGTCTCTCTGTGTGTCTCTGTCTCTCCCTCCTCCCTCTCTGTTTCTCTGTCTCTGTCTTTCTGCCACCCCCCTCTCTCTTTCTCTCTCTCCCTCTCTCTTTCTCTCTCTGGCTCTGTGTGTGTGTGTGCAGGTTATATACAGGTACACACACTGCTGATTTTGGGTGTTCCTGCCCTTGCCTACTGAGGATATAGACTAATATACATGCTGGTGCTGTCTTTATTTATTTATTATTACATGGAATTTGTATAGCGCTATCTCTTGTAAGAACAAATCAAAGCGCTTGCATTTGACCTACAGAGCCACAGATCATGCTGCCACCAGGCGCAAAGATCAACAACGAACAACGATGATCAACTGTTGTTGTCTTGTTGCTGCTGTACACTTTAGAGCGCAAAGCCTGGGCAAAGGCTTTGCCATATACCTACAGCCCCGACCGCTCTGGGACTCCAACTCCCGATTTTTCCTCAGGGATGTGTCTAAACACGACACCTGTGTGCATGCTGTCTTCAGTTTATAAGTGATAGAAACTGGAGCCTACTTCAACACAGATAGGGCTACTGCACATGAAAACTGACAGACAGCAGAGACAAGGACTAAGGGCCTCTACACACACACACACACACACACACACACACACACACACACACACACACACACAAACACACAAACACACACATGCACATACAAACACACACACATGCACATACAAACACACACACACACATAACAAAGTTCTTATTCAATAAAATGCTTTAAACGTATGTCATCTTCTTCTTCTTCTTCTTCTTCTTCTTCTTCTTCTTCTTCTTAGTAGTAGTAGTAGTAGTAGTAGTAGTAGTAGTATAGTAGTAGTAGTTATCATGTTCATCATCATAATCATTATCATCATCATTATTATTATCATCATCATCATCATTATCATCATCATCATTATCATCATCATCATCATCATATATTATTATTATATTATTATTATTATTATTATTATTATTTATTTTTATTTTTATTACTATTGTTGTTGTTTTGTGAGGTTTTTTTCAAGGACAATGGAATAAGCACTCATGTGTTGTTGTTGTTTTTTACATCCAATCCCCCTGTGAATGTAGTTTTGTAAATTTTGTTATGGGTTCCTATCAGCACACACTGGCCTTCTCTTCAGAAAAGCTCAAGGGGTTTTAATGTGTGGGCCAGCTGTTCTGCCTGTGTTTACACAGGATCTGGTTTATAGTATTATTCAAGGACTTTTTGGGAGAGTGGAGTCCTACTGATGTTGTGTGTGTGTGTGGGAGAGAGAGTGGAGACAGAGACAGAGAGAAGAAGACAGAGACAGAGAAAAGAGAGAGAGAGATTGAGAGAGGAGAAAGAGACAGAGACAGAAATAGAGGAGAAAGAAGCGAGAGAGAAGAGAGAGAGAAAGAAAGAGAGAGAGAGAGAGAGAGAGAGAGAGAGAGAAAGAAGAGAGAGAGAGAGAGAAGAGAGAGAGAGAGAGAGAGAGAGAGAGAGAGAGAGAGAGAGAGAGAGAGAGAGAGAGAGAGAGAGAGAGAAGAGAGAGAGAAGAAGAGAGAAGAGAAGAGAGAGAGAGAGAGAGAGAGAGAGAGAAGAGAGAGAGAAGAGAGAAGAATTGTTTATGTATTTAATTAAACACCATTTTGACTGATGTTTTACTGTACTAACTGCTGTTTCTATTTTCATCTCTTTTTTTTGTTCAAGTGTATTTTTATTCAGAAAACATAAGCAAATTACACACACGAATTGTGAGCAAAAAAAAATAGCTTATAGCAGCTCAAAACAATAGATTTCACTCCTTTAGTTTGGCAGGTAATTAATGAGTATGATTAAATCAGCTAGCAGCAAGGTGGGGATGGGATAGGTCAGTGGCCAGAGCGCTGGCTTTCCCACAGTCAAGTTGTGGTTACCAGTTGGATGGGTGATGTTTGGGTACCTTAGCTTCAGCACAGTACCCCCAGTTCACCCAGCTGTAAATGGGTCCCTTCCCAATTTAAGGTAAGGGAAGGTAAAGCAGTGAGGGAGAGGAGATGGGCACTGCCCTCAATACGCTGGCTGAGGTCTCTGATGCCTGGCTTTCCTACAACTGCCTTTATCATGGGGCACTTTTACCTTTTTATCTTTATCAGCAAGGTAGTGCTTTTGAAAGACTCTAGTCCTGGTGTCCACTAATAACTGTAAGAGAACTCTGAAAGGTGTCCATCTTATCAACTGTCCATGCTGAATTAATGAACTAACTTACTAGGGGAGTAAGGGTAGTCATGAAATAACATCATCAGTGTAGTAATCCCATGCATATTACCTATATGTAGTCTTGTTTTTGTTTGCTGAGAGATGAAGGCAGAAAGTGTAAACTAATCAGCAAGGGTACTAAAAACTTCACAAGTCTCTGGATGACACTGTAAACCTAAGCCTCATGTGCCAACCCACACAGAACATCTTGCACACACATTAACTCTTTTTTTGCTTTTCCTTTTAGTAAAAGCAGGCCATTGTATGCCCTGGGAACAGAAGATAATATTTACAAAAATGCATACACACCAGGACTGGATTTAAAATATAAAAAAAGCACATGAGTGCTTATTCTATTGTCCTGGATATAAAAGAATAAAAATAGAATAAATGAATAAACAGTTGTCAGGTCCTTCCTTACCTACTGCAGTACCTTATCTCCCAGGATATGTCACTGTCCCATAACAACACTGCTACTTCACTTCCTCCCACAGCTTAGGCCATACTCCATTTTTAGCTTTCCTGGTCATGCCCTTCCAAAATATTTCTGCTTATTTTCAAAGATTTTTTTCAGTTTGAAAATATTGTGTTGAATGCTTGGTTTAAGGATTGACAACACAGAGCAATACGAAGTTGTCAGGAGAAAAATTGGAGAAAATTATCAAAATGAGGATTTATTGCATTCCCTCAGAGTTGATGTCCCCTGTGCATGCATATTACTACTACTATTATTACTACTATTACTACTATTACTACTACTACTACTACTACTACTACTACTACTACTACTACTACTACTACTACTACTATTACTACTACTACTTTTACTACTACTATGATAATAAATCTGGAATTCATATAGCACTGTATCTTGCAAAAGTAAATCAAAGGGCTTGCATTTGACTTTTTTTTGTACACAATTAACCAGTAACAATCAATAATTTTTATAAGTTACAATGCACACAGGCACGCACCACACACACACACACACACACACACACACACACACACACACACACACACACACACACACACACACACACACATGCACCCAATCAAGTACCATGCATGCAGGCATGCACATGCATACACACATAAGGTTTTGACAGGGGATGGTGGTTTCAGCTGTTGATATCAGAAACAAATGTGATCCTCAGCCACATGAGTCCAATTGCACCAGAGGTCAATTTTTTATATTGGCATGTTATGAATTTGCAATAAAATCGCTATACAATACAAGAAACAGATTGAAAATAAGACAACTCTATAAAAAGCTATTACAACTTGAAATGATAGACTAAAGGAAATGATAAACTGAAGAATTGACAAATTTAGCATCTTAACAGGTAGTCAGAATGAAGGCTTGGGCATTTTTCAAACAGTTTTAAGGCAAAAGAAAACAACATAATGCCTTGATATTTCACCACAAGGTAAAATATAAAAAAGGTAATAGTTTTGTAACCAATCAATATCTCAAAATGGACAACTTCACCCCAGCTGCCTTTAATAGCTGAAGCAGAAAAGTGGGTCAGGTGCTAAGCCAGTGATTTTGTGATGGAGCATAAAAAATATGAGATGAAACCAAGGGGAAAACTTAAAGTTTCAAATGAATATGTATTGAGGCTGGATTTTAAAGTGTCATAAGTAGGCTTTGGGCAAGAGAGAGAGAGAGAGAGAGAGAGAGAGAGAGAGAGAGAGAGAGAGAGAGAGAGAGAGAGAGAGAGAGAGAGAGAGAGCAAGAGAGAGAGACAGACAGACAGAGAAGGGTCATTCCAGATGGATGGACCAGAAATAGAGAAAGGGTTACAGAAATAGAGATAGAGCTACAGAAGAAGAGAAACAGCAACAGCCAGGGATAAACTGGTTGAATCTATGTATCTGCAAGAATCAAGTATCTGCAGCAGAGCAGAGGTATACACAAGTGTGTTTTCATCTCTATCCTTTTCCTTTCCTTTCCTAAGTTTTCTTTACATGCTGTTGTTATTTCATCAGGGGGGGGGGGGGGTGGAATGTGCAAGTTTCCAACTTCATTTATTAATCAATCAATCAAATTTCAAGGATCAGTATGCAGTCATGTGCTCTTTGTTTTTGGTTGTTGTTTTTTTTACACCCATTCCCCACCCTTATCAAGGATATATCATGGTAATAAACAGGGATTTATCATGAAAATAAACAAGGACCATAATAGTTTGGTTTTTTTAAACAAAACTTGAAAAATCAATAGAACAAAAACATCAAAAACAAAAATACAATCAAACAAAGAAACCCTAAACAAACCAAAATCCAAACAATTGAATATCACAGGAACAGTTAAAAAGATTAACATCCACAGCCAATGTCAAAAACAAATAAGATGGGGGGGGGGAGCCTAAACCCCCCACCCAAACAAATAAAACGAAAAAATAATAACACCAAACACAGAAACACACATAACTTTTTTTTAAGACAAAACAAGCACATAGCCAATAAACAATCAGAAAAAACCCCAAAAGAAAAACAAAAA
>CM060322.1:63212071-63272369 GCA_030674155.1 Stramonita haemastoma
AACAACAGACTGTGTGCAAAAGGCCTCCATTTCCTACAAGCCTTCAGACAGGGAAACCACCTACCCTACACCCACACCACAACATAGGCAGGAAAGGCAGAAAGCCCAGCAGGGCAAAACAGTACAGACTTGACAATCTCTCTCTCTCTCTCTCTCTCACCACATCACACTAGCTCGCTCTCAGCTTCTCTCTCTGTGTGTACACACACACAGCCTAACTATGTCACAGTTACCAAGCCAGCAGTATCATGGGTCAAGTTCACAGCACAGTTGTGCCAGCAGGCACAATAGAAAGCTTTGAGAGGCAGTGATAGAAGGAGGTAGAAGGGAGGGGGGGGGGGCAAAGGCAAAACCTGCTAACTTTAAGCCTAATGTCTATTGCAGTATTTTGTATCTCTCTCTCTCTCTCTCTCTCTCTCTCTCCACTCTCTCCTCTCTCTCTCTCTCTCTCTCCTCTCTCTCTCTCTCTGTGACAGCGCTGACTCCACTCTCACCCCAAAGTCCTTTGATAGACTTTAAACCCAGGCCCATGCAGAACACCTTGCCACACATTAAATCCTGTTCTGCTTTTCGTAAGAGCAGGCCATCCTGTGCCAGTGGGAACAATGACATTTACAAATCTGCATACACACGGGACTGGATGAAAAAGCACAAAGAGTGCTTATTCCATTATCCTCGGTATAAAAGAATAAATCAAATCAAATCAAATCTCTCTCTCTCCCTGACTTACCTTAATTAATTCATACAAAAAGTATGCTAATACTAAGTGGATTTCTGCATTGAAAACATCCTGAAGTCTCCCAGCTCTCAAATTAACATATCCTTGATTCAACATTTCTGATCATGTAATATGAATGATAATGACAATATCAATTATTATAATTGTAACAATAATGATTATTCAAATGATCAGAAGGGGGGTAATAATGATGATAATGATAATAAAACCTAGATCAAGGTTATGATAATAACAAATACAACTAGTATCATCATCATCATTATGATTATGATTATGATGATTATGATTATGATATATATTATATTATATTTTATTATTATTATATATTATTATTATTATTTATTATTATTATTATTATTATTTATATTATTATTATTATTATTATTGTTGTTGTTTTGTTGTTGTTGTTGTTATTATTATTATTTATTATTATTATTATTATTATTATTATTATATTATTATTATTATATTATTATTATTATTATTATTATTATTATTAAATTATTATTATCATCATCATCATCATCATCCTCATTGTCATTATCATCACCATTATTATTATATTTATTATTATTATCATTATTATTATTATTATTATTATTATTATTATTATATTATTATTATTATTATTATTATTATTATTGTCGTCATCATCATCATCATCATCATCATCATCATATATTATTATATTATATTATTATTATTATTATTATTATTATTATTATATTATTAGTTGTTGTTGTTGTTGTTGTTGTTGTTGTTATTATTATCAGCTTCTGGGAACTTTGTGCTAGGAATTACATCTCTCTCTTTATTTCTGCCTTGTTCCTTTTTAAGCCTTTTGCTTTCAGTCCAACCTTGTGTATGAAAGATAACTTTTTTGTTTACTCCTCTCACACACACACACACACACACACACACACACACACACACACACACACACACACCACCACACACAACAACACACACACACACAACACACACAGTTGATCATATACTTACATGTAGCAGCTGAAAAGGGCACATCCCCGTTTTGATGGTATCTTTTTCATCAGCTATTTTCAACAGTCTGCCACTTACGTATGACCTTTTTCCATGGCTGATGCATAGTCCAGTTGGTTTGTTATTGTGATTGCTTTGGACTTTAAAGATGCTCTAATCGGGTACTTATTTTTTTCTTGTTTGTAAGGTTGTGGGGTTTTTTGTGTGTGTGTGTGGGGGTTTTTTTGTTTTGTTTTTTGGAGGGGGAGGGGCAGTATTTTTCCTGTACTGGTATTTGTATTCCTACTGTTGTTTATTTTGTTTGGTTTTTGGCGGTGAGGGCTAGGATATGTTGCTGATTGTAGCTGATTTTTCACAGTTGTTGAGTGTTCCTGTTCTCTTTTTTTTCTGAGGGGGATATCTTGTTTTTTCTTATGTGAAATTCACTTACTGATATTTAGTTACAAGTTTCATTGGAATTACTGATTTACTATTATTTTGTGTGTGTGTGTGTGTTGAGATTGTTAGAACTGCATTTTCCGTTTTGTTTATTGTAGTTCAATAGAATAGTAACATTTTTTAAAAATTTAATTTAATTTTATAAATATTAGCAAGTATCTGCCCCCCCCCCCCCCCCCCCCCCCCCCCCCCCCCTTCATCCCATACATTGCCACCCCCCCTTCCCCCACACCCACACCACAACATTCTTCTACCTCCCTCCCACCCTCCCCCCCCCCCCCCTTCCCCTCTAATATCACAACTTTTGAAAAGAGGTTAAATGAATTTGAACACACACCACACCACACACCACACACACACACACACACACCATGTTCTATGTGTACATTGCAAGTGAGCTGCTAATGAAACCTGTCCTGCATAATACTGAACAGTGAAAGAATGCTAAATCTAAGAAATTCACATGCTGGAAACATACAAGAAAAACACATTTACACAGAACTCAACCACACAAGACACACACACAGAGACAGACAGACTGACAGACAGACAGACAGACAGACACAACACAACACATCAACACACACAACACACACACACACACACACACACACAACACACACATGCCTGTATAGGCTGTTTTAAATCACCACTAGTGAAAAGACAAAAAAAAAGAAAACAAAGAGGTTGAAGGTCGGGCATGTGCAGAAGCATTAAATGGTTCAGTGGACCCCAATTTCCGGTGATTGTTGAAAGATAAATTAATTAATGTGATCAATATCTACCATCTGCATCTAGCTATTTTACTTTGTATAACTTCTGTTATTAAGTGTGCAACATGCTGCATTATGTAAAAGGTAAGACATGAAGGGCTATTGTGTGATTTTGAAGGTAAGTCCTGACCTGTCATTCCAGCTTCGTTGTGGTTTTAACCACGTGTTTCTACTTTTCTTGGCAATGAAAGGATTGAGATTTGTGCATGAGAGAATCATTTTGTGATGAGGAAAATGGGCTTAAATAACCCACGATCTACTGTTCCCATCCTTTCCAAGATCACAGCAGGATCTAGAAGTTGTAGAATGTTTCAACATAAAGACAAAGAGTCATGGGGCTGCAAACATCAATGCTCCTTCCCATTTCTGAATCAGGGATCTGTATGATTGACATAAAAGCTCTGGTATGAAAACTATGTGGGATAGAGAGTAAGTGTTGTAATGAAAAATGATTGATGTATATTTTGATTTTAAAATGTTGATAAGATGCCTAATTTGATAATCAATGCAGACTTTTGCTGGATACTGAAGTAACGAGTACAATCGACCACAATCCACAATCTTTGAAGACAAACCACTAAAAGATTCACCTGGGATCATGTGTGCCAATTTAATCAAATCCACCTACATACACTTTCAAGGGCTTTGATTTGTTTGCATTACAAGATTTAGCACTATATAAATTCCATGTATTATTATTATTATTATTATTATTATTATATTATTATATTATTATTATTATATTCTGTTCTCAACTTTTATTTGTCCTCTAAAATGCTTGTGTACTGCAAAACATCCAGTGTTGCACATCATGATTACTGCATAAATATTGTCATTTTCATGTAAATCATTGGCAAAAGGCATTATCTTCCTAACCATCATGTTGTTAATATAGTTTCCTAGGTTTTGTCAAGTGTCTAGTATACATTGGATCTGATCATAAATATCTTTGAGCTCAGTGGTAGTGTCAGACCTGCAATCCTGAGGTACTATGCTTCAATCCTAGCAGTAATTACAGTTAGAGGGGGCTTTTTTTAATCATCTTTCAGGGCAACATGTGTAGCAATGTTGTACTCCTTTTTGTTTATAGGTGCATGCACACCTGCAGAAAAATAACTGCATGTGTTTGCTTTTGGGGTTTATGTTGTTTCTGAATAAGAACACTCTGATTCCAGGGACAACTTGCCCACAGCATACTGACTGAAAAAAATCTGTTCAGTGATCCAAAAACTGATAGAGAAGTTAAAGGAAAAATCAGTCAACAGACAGATGTAATCAGAACCATAAGCAAGGTTGTGAACCAGAAGAGTAATATTTTGTTTTTATTTGTTTGACAGGATCAGCACAGAGTGAGAGGTTTGGGAAAGAAGCCCTGGACCAGGTTTGTGACAGAACTGAAATGGCTGTGGTAGAGGAGAGGGAAAATGCAGGGAGATGAGAAGTAAGTTGGTGTGAAAGATGTGGGAGTGTGGCTGAAAAGGTGTAGGTTTTTGGACAGACAGAATCTCTGCTTAACACCCTAGGTGTGTAAACTGCCTCCACTTCATGTGTGAGTGTGTGTATGTGTGTTGGTGTGTATGTGTGTGTTTGTGTGTGTTTGTGTGTGTTTGTGTGTGTATTGTGTGTGTGTGTGTGTGGTGTGTGGTGTGTGGTGTGAGAGAGAGAGAGAGAGAGATAGTGTGTGTGTGAATTCTTTTTCTCCCCCCCCCCCCCCCCCCCCCCATGCAGTTTACTATTTGGGAGGAGGGGGGCTGATAATGAGGATAAAAACTACCTGAGAGTGATATGTGACAGAAGTGAATATTGAAAAACATGCATTTTATGTGGAAAAGTAGGCAGTCAGCTATGGGTGGTGGACTGCATGACATGAACATGTGCAACATGCAGAACAGACCTCCAGGAGAGAGATGGGCTCCACCAGCTTCAACTTGCACAAGACACACAGCCTGAACAATTCAGGGCAGTGCCAGCAACACTGTACTGAGTGAAGTCAGTAGTCCAGTCCATTGATTCTGTCTGACCTCTGTCATATTTGAATTGTCAGTCAGACTGCAGATCTTAACTGTGCCACAAATCTAGCTGTTTCAAAAATCAGGTGTTTTCAGAGTGCAGCAATGTCTTATAGGAGTCACTAGGTGTCTATTGAGCAATGTTTGGTGGCTAATATTTTGCTTTGGGTTTTCAAATGGAAATTAAAATTTTCTACAGCTTTCCATCATCTTGAAGATGGACATTGACAGTAGTAGTTTGAAGAAATTTTTATTTATTTTATTTTATTTATTTCATACCATTTTATGTCACAGCAGATTTCTCTGCATAAAATTTGGGCTGCTCTTCCTGGGGGAGAGTGCATGGCCGCAAGTGCAGCGCGTACCCATTAAATGTATATGTGTGTGTGTGTGTGTGTATATATATATATATATATATATATATATATATATATATTATATATATATATATATATACTGGATCATGGAGTTGGAGACTTCAAGGTAGCTCAGGAATATAGATATAGATATATCCCTGAGCCACCTTGGAGACTCCAACTCCCTGATTTTCCTCAAGGATGGTGTCTAAACATGACACTTGTGTGCATGTTGGTTTTTATAATTTTGTCATCCCTCTTAGTTGCACACAATGGCCTGGTCTTCCGAACAGGTGTTAAGTTGTTCACAAGATATTCTGCATGCATTTGCACATGGAATCTCAGTTTATAGTCTGATCAGAATGGGTAGATTGTTAGATCTGCTGTGTAAAATCATATGGATTTAGTTCCATATATCACTGTCTGTCACAAGATTTTTTCAATGTCTTACTTAGGCTGTGCCTGTGCTCTTTTCAGGCATGTTTATTGCAGTTCTCTTCATCATCTGAGTTACAGAGTGTTCAAACACTGGTCCTGGCTTAGTCTTTCACTCATGTATCTGAACTTTATCACATCATTCTGTCCTCTGGTTCATTCCCTCCACTGGCAGAAGAGCTAAGGAACACTGCATCTCACTGCCACATGTCTCTGTCTGCATCTTCTTTAGCTCTATGTACCAGCTTGCTGTTTTTCATCTTTGTTTGATACAGCCAGACTCCACATTCCAACTCCCCATTGTATATCTTGTGGTTAATCTACAAGTTTGTCTCATAAATACAGTCTCTCTCTTTGGAATGATCTTCTAATTGTCTCATCTTTTAGAAGAACTCTTCAAACAGACTTCTTCCTTTGTTTATAGTTATACCATTGCCAGTAACCAGCATTTTACTCTGTGTGTGTGCATGTGTGTATGTATGTGTGCTTGTGTGTGCATGCATGTGTGTATATGCATGTATGTGTGAGTGTGTGTGTTTCTGTGAGTGGTTTGTTTGTGTGTGTGTTCTTCTGTTAAAAGCTTTGGGGGGGGAGGGGAGAGAGACAGAAAGAGAAAAGAGAAAGAGAGAGAGAGAGAGAGAGAGAGAGAGAGAGGAGAGAGAGAGAGAGAGAGAGAGAGAGAGAGAGAGAACTTACACTTAGGCATGTGTAGAGAGAGAGGGAACTTACACTTGTGTCTATGTGTGTATTTATATAAGTGTTTAGTGTGTGTAGCATTCATGTGCATTTGTTTGCATGAATATGTGCATATAGGTGTGCATTCCCTTGTGAATATTGAAGTTGTGAGTTATTGATTGCCTGTGCAGTTAAGTGTACTTTCCACTGTTTGTTTGTTGTTTTCTTGCTGTTGTTGTGATTATGTTTGTGTTTTCCACACCCTTCATTGTCAGTTTTCTTGTCCCACTGTCATTACTTCTTAAGGCCCACTATGGAAATAGTGCTTCTGGCCATTTCTAGGTGAAAGCACTATACAAGATTTCACTTAACATTACATCTTAACATTACATCACATAGCATTACTTATATGTCTTATTGCATAAATCAACATATAATCAACATAATGATAATACAGATAAGAATCATGATAAGACAGATAATAGCAATGATGATAAACCCTTTATTCTACATTTAGAAACTGATTATGCACAAAATCAGTTAATGTGTATAATCATAAGAAAAACATGCGACATTGATATAGCATTCATTTTCTTAGGGTACTCTTTCCATCAGACAGCATTATTCACTACAAGCAAGAGGTGCAGTTCTAAGATCACAGACAGACTTTACACCAATGGCTTGCAAAAAAAAAAACCCACCTAAAACTGGCACTCATCCACCCCCCCCCCCCCCCCCCCAGTTTTGTGGTCACAACTCACACATTGCCTGTTCACTCTGACACGGGCCTACACGACAAATGAGGAATACAACTATAGAACTGGTCAGATCACACAGACACATACTGGTCAGGATGCACATCACAGTCATCAATCAATTCATCATCTCTCTGCTCTTTTCCTTCTCTCCTCTATATCAATGACAGCTCTCTCTCTCTCTCTCTCCCTCTCTCTCTCTCTCTCTCTCTCTCCCCCCTCTCTCTCTCTCCTCTCTCCCTCTCTCTCTCCTCTCTCTCTCCTCTCTCTCCCTCTCTCTCCTCTCTCCCCCTCTCTCCTCTCTCTCTCTCTCTCTCTCTCCTCTCTCTCTCTCTCTCTCTCTCTCTCTCTCTCTCTCTCTCTCTCTGTGTATATGTATGTGTCCACATGTAATAATTTATGTATATGTAAATGTATGCTGGCATTTATGTATGTGTTTTTCTCTCTCTCCCTCTCTCTTTGCCTTCCTTCCTCACTCTGATCCTCTATCCACCTCCCTCTTACACTTTCTCCCACCTCTTTTAATTTTCTTTTTCTATCTTCATCATGTTCTTTTAATGAAGTTGATAAAACTAAATGTTGTTAGATATGTATAGGTAATATCAATCATGTTAAAACTAAATGGATACTAGAAAGAATGATATTTTTATTTTTAAAAAACTAGTTTCATCAGGAGAACTGTCTAAGCTACCATGTGAGAAAAAAGAAAAGTGAAGTTAGAAGATCAAGAAATAATTATTATGGTTGAAAAAGATATCTATTGTTAAGTGCCCTTTTCAAAGTGAATAAAGACTCCACATGATGGATTTTGGAAGGAAAAGAATTCTAGACTTGAGGTGCACCACCGGAGAACCTAAAGTTAATGATGTGACTCTTGGAACTGATAGAAGATGGGAGTCAGAAGGAGGGAGATTTCTAGAGGGAATGCAGGCAGTGAGAAGTTAGTGCTGCATTATTCTAGGCAGGGAAGAACCTGTTAAAGAGCTCAACCATCATGGAGCTATCTTTGAGTGGCTGAAAGTGTAGTGTCTTTTTGCTATGAAAACAACTATGGCAGTAGAACTGTCAACATTTTGAGATTTTCGCTGTTATATAGATATGTGTATGCACTGTGAACAGTTAACAAGAAGAAAATATGACAGTAGTCCATTTTGACAAAAAAATGTCCAAGCAAGTTTTGGCTGATTCAGTTCTCAATATTTGTGAACAAACTATTACAATACATTTTTGTGTAGGCCAAGTGCAAGATATTTGACACCTTTTTGCTAGAGACCTTTATTGGAATGAAAATGTGAAATAAATGCAAATAATTACTCTTTAAAATTCCGCTCTAAACAGAAGTTCATTTGTGGTTTGTGGATATGTATTGGTCATGTTTGACTGAATCAAAAGAGCTTCAGTTTGATCATCATTGAGTTTTCACTTATCAACAGTCATCCAGGTCTGAACATCTCTGATGCTGGCCTCAGTGTTTTCAACAATAGACTGGATTTGACAAGGAGGACATGAGACAAGCAAACATTCACAGCAAAAATTATAAAATATTTGGTCATACTAAATGCTTTCACAATGCACACATCATAACAAAAAGCACACTATATTGTGGTCACACTGAATTTTTTTAATAGAAATGGCAAAATCTGAAACAATAAAAGGACACATGTTAGAGGCACTTAGAAAAACAAAAACAGATATCATTCAGATGTTTTATTTGGTGTAAAACCTTTCGGGGGCAAGGGGTTGTAGATGGACTCAAATGAGCAGTTAATGCTTGGGAGAACAGGGTAGGAATTACTTTGTATCAGGAGCCACAAGACATTTCAGGCAGGTTGTCCTCATGTACTGCTGGTTGCATCTATCTTGCCAGACAAAAGTTTAGAAAACAACACTATTTTTTAAACAAAAGCAAAACCATAGAGGCATTCTTTGCTTATGTGATAGGTTTAAATATCCCTTGTAACTCTGACATTAACTGTTTAAATATCAGGTTTTAACACTTCTTTTTTATATAGTGAGGATACTGTGTTGACTGGTTGGTTATTTGTTTTCATTTTGTGTATTTTATTTTATTCATGTATGTGGAAGATAATTTTTAGATACCTCTTAAAAGTAGTGTAGAGGTGGTGATGTTGTAAAAACTCCACTTGACCACATGAATTGCAGTTCTCTCTGTTTCTCTGTCTTTCTCTAGTTGTCTGTCTTTATCTTCTTTATCTCTCATTCTCTCTCTCTCCATGTCTGTGTCTGTCTGTCTGTCTGTCTGTCTGTCTGTCTGTCTGTCTCTCTCTCTCTCCTCTCCTCTCCTCTCTCTCTCTCTCCTCTCTCTCTCTCTCTCTCTCCTGCTCTCTCTCTCTCTCTCTCTCTCCCCCCTGCCCTCTCCTGCCCTCTCTCTCTCTCCATGTCTGTCTCTGTCTATCACTGCAGTTATTTACCCCCACTTTTTGCTGTTCTCAGACACTGGTACTTGAGCCCTGATGATCTTATCTTAGCTCACACTCGTACCCCATCAAAGGGTCTCCTCTCTTAAACATGGTGTCCTTATCACTGTTATAGTAGAGAAAAGTGATCACTCAGATTTTGTTTTCCAACTTTTCAGGGCTTTTTTGATAGTTTGCAGAATTCTTCAGCCCATATTCAGGTGTATTCAATGCAATATTCTTTTGTTGTGAAGAAATAAATTTGAATCAATCTGTTTGATCTCAATAGGAGTTTTAACCAAAACAAAGAGCTACATTGGATATTCAGGTCAAGTTGCTCTTCTTTGTTTAGTATTGAAAGTGGTAACTTTCCTGCCAGTGACGTAAATTGATGGCAGTTTTCCTCTGAATTCAAATAAATTTGACTTTCTCAAAGCCAGGATTGTATTTTCAAAGTTTCATTTTTAAATTTCCTTCAATATTTCTTCTGCATAACCTTTCCAATAAATCTGTGAACTGGAGTCTCATGTGTGAAAACATGCAGTCCATCTTTCAAATCCAGTCCATCTTTCTGATAAGAGTAGGTCGCTATGGTCAGTGCTATGGATGATGACAGAGGGAGGTAATTTCAGATTGATGGACCAGAAATAGAGAAAGAGCTGCGGCCAACGGTAGATAGATTGAATCTCGGAATTTTTTAAGGATAAGGTATCTGCAGCCAAGCGGAGGAACGAGAAGGTGTGTACACGTGAAGACATTCACCAAGGTAGGAGATGACATAAACATACCATGATGCTCACTATGGCCAGTGCTATGGATGATGACATAAACATACCATGATGCTCAGTTATGGCCAGTGCTATGAATGATGACATGAACATACCATGATGCTCAGCTATGGCAGTGCTATGGATGATGATCACATGAACTGAACATTTCATGATGGAGATGGATGGGCTGGGGCAGATTCCTTGCCTGATAATGTTCAGGTGGTGGAGATGGGACAGGAACTGGAAGCGTCTTGTTGACAGTTGAAAGATGGTGACTGGAGCAGCTCTTTCTTGTTCCAGAATGCCAGTTTGTTCATATTGTAGCACAATGTCAGGTGCTGGCACCATGCTTCTTTGCAGCTGTTTCTCGGGGTTGTCCTTGCCTCACTGTAGGACACAGGGTGGGCTGGCTGCTCCAAGCTACCGCCTGCCTTGGTCAGGTGCTCTGCTTCTTCATGCCATAGCCTTTGCCATAGTGGGAGGGGATTTATTGCAGCACCAGTGTGGTTTGGGCTCTGCGGCTTCAGTCAGTTCTTTGTGGAGGCTTTCGGTGTAGGGAAAAGGTGTGAGGAAAGTCCCTTCAGCTTCTTTTTTGCCTCATGAATTTATCTTGTCTCTAATTTTCTAGTGAAAGGAAACCTGCTTGTTTTTCCATAGCTGACACTTGAGTTTTCATGTCACCTCTGATGAGTGTGAAGCTGGCATTCTGCATCTTGGGTCAGGTTGTGGAGGCTGGTCTGAGCAGCAGTGACCAGGCAGTGGAGGCCTGTTCCATGTGGGGTCTGAACACTGTGGTGTACACTGACTTCAGTGCTTTTGTGCTGACCCCATGGTGTTCCTGCAAGTTTCTTCATCAGTGATATTTTCTTAGCATTCCCACACGTGTAGAAGATACCCAGCATGCATGCAAGGCTTGTCCAGCACACTGGCTTATACAGTTTTCAGGCATTTGCACTGTAGATTTCTTAGCAGAAAGTGTGGGGTGCATGAAATGTTTTGCACATGGGATATCTCCTGGGGAAAAGTGAAAATTGAAACTGGACAGTGTTTTCAAAGTGTGTGTGGTGTGTAGGGAGGTGAGTGTTCAGGTGGTAAGGAGTAGGTGGGGGGAGTAGGAGGGATGTGTGTGTAGGTGGAGAGTTTGTGTGTGCAATTCGGGGGAGGGGAGGAGGGGGATGTGTGCATGTGTAGTTGGGGGATATGTGTATGTAGGGAGGTGAGTATTGAAGCATGGAGTATCTACTTTTATTTTATCTATCAACATACACGTGTGTGTGTGTGGTGCGTGTGTGTGTGTGTTTCAGTATGTCAGTGTGTCAGTGTGTGCATGTGTGTGTGTGTGGTGTTTCATTATAACTGTTTGGCTGCTGACCTCAAACTGGCAGAGTTAGATGTGAAGGTAAGCTGGAAGGATGCTGTGTCCACTGTTCAGTTCTTCCTCCTGCAGGGTGTGTTGTGTGGGATATAGAAAAAGTCCTGTTAGTGTGTACCCCAAGGTGAGTGTGGCAGACCTGTCTGTCATCAGCTATCCCCACATTGTGTCAGGGAGGCAGTGGTGGTCTAGGAGTAACTTGCCCACCTGAGAAGCAAGAGGTCTGTGGTTCAAATCTGATCTGAAACTTTCGTTCCCATTTCTTGGCTAGTAGTGGTCTGGGTGCTAGTCATTCAGTTGGGGATAATCAGAAGTGCTGTGTATAATATTGATCACACTACTACGTGATTTATGTAAAAGATAATATAGAATATTCCCCAATTTTTAACTGTAGAAAATAGTCCTGAAAATACCACCGCTTTAAACTAGCACAGGAGATAGTATGGAATATACTCCAATACTTTAGCGTAGTATTTGAGATAATATGGAATATACTTTTACTTTTAACTAGTATAAAGATAATTTGGAATGTACTACTACTTTTGCCCAGTATAGGAGATAATATGGAATATACTTTAACGTTTAACTAGTATAGGAGATATTATGGAATATACCATTGACTTTTAAATAGTATATGAGATAATATGGAATATTCTCCAATTTTTAGCTCTAGAAGATAATCCTGAAAATACCACTGCTTTAAACTAGTGTAGGGGATAATATGGAATAAAGTATTACTTTTAACTAGTATATGAGATAATTTGGAATATGCCATTTACTTTTCACTGAGACGAAGATAACATGGAAGTACAACTACTTTTAACTTGTATTGGAGATTAGAACATACCACTACTTAAAACTTGTGTTAGAGATAATTCAGATTATATCCATGTGAACTCATGTAGAAGACAATATAGAATATATGATTTTTTTTTAATCTTATGTATAACACGGTATAGAATATCTCAATTACTGTTTTCAGTTTCATGTTGAAGGTGATTCTTAACTCAGAAGATAATGTAGTCTGGAATTTTCCCATACTTTCAAGTCATGCAAAAGATAATCTGGAATTTTCCAGAAGTTTAAAAAATTGTGTAGGAGATATTCTGAAATATTCCCCTACTCTTACGTCGTGTGCAAAATAATCTGATTTTCCCTACTCTTACATTTGTCTAGGAGATAATCTGGAATTTCCCTTACTTATACTTCATGTAGAACATAATATGGAATTTTCACCTTCTTTTAACTCGTGTCTAAGAATACATTGCAACTAGAGTTTTCTAGAGGTCAATTGTGCGGAAAACCTGCAGATCAGCTGATAGCAGTCAGGCTGAAGAAGACAAAACATTGTCAGAAAAGAGAGGAATACACTAATAGCAGTCAGGCTGAAGAAGAAGAAGACTAGACATGTTGTCCCTGCACTGAGGTGGAATGCACTTCCCTGAAGAAAACTTCAATTTCACACAGAGAACTCTTCACCACACCACATGATGGATCACACACCATCACCAGACCACCAATATTGATCACCATTACATACTATATCACACTTCACCACACCTCCTTACCACCATCACATGCCACATTACATCACACACATCACATCACGACATAGCACATCACATCACCACATAGCACACTTCACCAAATCCCTTTCCACTCACCTCATTACCAAACTATACCAAAGTACACCATCACACCAAATGACACCACTGCATTAATTGTGCCTTTGTATAAATCATACTGTACCGTTTCCTTTGTACCACCACCACCCCCTCCTTTCCTAATTTACTTCATCAAACCATTTTAAATTCTCTGCAGTGATACTATCACAAATTTGCAGCTGCAGAAGAGAGAGAGAGAGAGAGAGGAGGAGAGAGAGTAGATGAGAGAGAGAGAGAGAGAGAGAGAGAAGAGAGAGAGAGGGAGAGGAGAAAAAAAAAAAAAATTATATTATAGAGAGAGAGAGTTATCATAACTATGGATATGAGTGGGGGTAGAAAAGAAAATCCAAAAGTTGCTATTATGTAGTGGAGTATGGTATGGAGTTCTCAGCTGATGACTGATAGTATTAACATCACTGTCTGAAGCAGCCACATAATTTTTGCGATTCTGTTGTGTTTTACTTCAAGAGAGAGAGAAAGAGGGAGAGAGAGAGACAAATAGAGGGGGAAATAGGGGAGGAGAGAGATAGAGTGTGTGTGTTTGTGTACATGTGTGTATGTGTTGTGTGGTGCTCACACCTGTGTGTGTGTACATGTGTGTGTGTGTTTGTACATAAGTGCTCATAAATCTTCTGAGAGAAAGGGCAGATGGAACTTGTAATTGTGTGGAAAGTGTGTTGTGAGTGCTTGACTGTGCATGTGTCCATTATGTGTGTGAAGAGTTGATTGCTGTCAGAGATTGAAAAGTGTCCGAGATCAGAAGCCATGGCATTTTGTCATGAAAAATCTGTTACACTGTTTTACAAGTGCTTGGTGGATATTGTGTTCAGTTGAAACATGATATGGATGATTGTAATGTTACAGCAGATCACATGGACAGTAGTGATCTGTTTGAGAGAACTAAGAAACAGAAAATATCAAGCGTTTGGCCAGTTTTCTTGAGCTGTATTTCTGTGATTAGTATCAGTGTTTGGTAAAAGAAATGATAGAGTCATTTTTTTAACAGGAAGATAAGTGAAAGAAGACAAACAATGCATGAACTTATTTATGTGCAGAGCAGGGAAGTAATACCAGAAAACAGAACAGACAACCACTACAATCATAGAAAACAGAACAGACAAACTATACCAGTCACAGAGAACAAACTGAACAGCAGACAAGACGAAACAGAGTAAAGGCATCAGCTTACCAGCCCCTAATAACAGAAGCAAATGCAGTCAACCACAGCAATGAACTGAATCCTCTCTAGAGCAGTTGAAGGACAGAAGAAACAGGAAGAGTCAGAGTAGGCTACATGCACCAGCACATCAACCATCCTTCGGATGAGACTTTAAACCAAGGCCCATGTGTGAACACACGCAGAACATCTTGTGCACACACGTTAAATCCTGTTCGCTTTTCATAAGAGTAGGCCATCATGTGCCGGTGGGAACAGATGACAATATTTACAAAACTGCATACACACGCAACTGGAAGAAAAAAAGCACATGTTTGCTTATTCTGTTATCCTCGATATAAAAGAATAAATGAATAAACCAGCCAGCCCCTTGTACCATTGCCCAGAAACATCAGGGACTGGATGTAAAAAAGCACATGAGTGCTTATCTATCATCCTCGAATAAAAGAAGTTTGCCTTGTCTTGCTTGCCTTGCCCTTTTCTCTTCCCTTTATACTGGCATCATGGTTCACAACAGCCAGCAGTTACTGTATGGAGGCAAACCACAGGTTTCCCACTGCTGACTTTAGAAATTCCTCGTGAGATTTTAGACTTTCTGATACGACATACCAGGACAACTCCATGCATTTGTAATTGTTGATATATATCTGATTGAATTCAAATTTTTCAATAGTTTCCCACAAGACATTTTTTTTCAGTTTTCCTGAGATTGTACAGTTACAAGAAGACAGTGCCTGTGTCTTTCATTGCTCTTAGAAACAAAAACAAGGCAAGGGGGCAGATGCATGAAGCGGAATACAACCCAGCAACACCGTCATGAACCAAACTGTCAGGTTGTGGCTGTCTTTTCTGCCCCGTTTCTCTGTTCCCAATATGGAAATTGCTGCCATTTCCCTCTCTTGCCTTCCTCTATCTTTTCTGATGTTGCTGTGTTGCCAGACCTTGGTGACAGTAGAGCCCTGGTGTAGCCCCTGAGGCTGGCTGGATGCCAACACAATGCAGGAACAGACAGCTGCAGTGGCAGACAGTCTTTGTTCTAGCTTCTCCCTCATGCTGTTGATGGTGAATTGCAGGCATAAGGAAATGTCATTAACTCCCCCAACTCCTTTTTTTTTTAAAGGATGTTATAAAGTTTGACTGTACTAAGGCACGGTTCTGTGTGTATGTGTGCATGTGCATATGTGTGTGTTGTAGACACATGTGTGCATGAGTCCATGGATGTGTGTATGTGTGTGAGAGTACACATTCCTTTGTGTGTGTATGTGTGTTTGTTAAATTTTAGAGTCCTATTATGGCCTTTGTGGTTAGCTGGTTGTAAAAAAGAAAATTGTTTTGAAAAAATCTGTATTGACTGTTATGTTGTTGTGTGTGTGTGTAGAAACGTGTGCATGAGTCCATGGATATGTGTATGTGTGTGAGAGTAACATTCCTCTGTGTGGTGTGAGTGAGTGTGTATGTCTGTGTGTGTGTTAAATTGTAGAGTCCTGCTATGGCCATTGTGGTTAGCTGGATGTAAATGATATGTGTGAAAAAATTCCTGCTTTGACAATGTGTGTTTATGATGATGAGTGAGTGAGTGAGTGATTGTGGTGTGTGTGTGTGTGTGTGTGTGTGTGTGTGTGTGTGTGTGTGTGTGTGTGTGTGTGTGTGTGTGTGTGTGAGGAGAGCGAGAGATAAGAGAAAAAAAATTGAGAGAGAGATAGATAGTAAACTTTTTTTATATAATATGGGATTGTAGTAAAGCATCATAATACCTGCCAACTTCTTCTAATTTTAGTAAAGGTGGAAATAATAAGGAGGATAAAAAAATGTAATGATAGACATAAATCACAATTATCTGCCATGTGGCTGATTAACCTGTCATCATTTAGTCCAAGAGCATATATCCAATTTTCCATTAAGCTTCCAGAATCCCTAAGATGATGGTTTAAAGAGGTGGTGACCCAATTCCTTCATTAATCCTGGTTTTGTGCTAAAGCCTGTGGTTGTCAAAGGTGTCATTGTGCATTCTCTGCCTGACAGAGGTGTACACCAAGCATCACTCAACTCTTTCCCTGTGCAGTCTCTGCCTGACAGAGGTGTGCACCAAGCATCACTCAACTCTTTCCCTGTGCAGTCTCTGCCTGACAGAGGTGTGCACCAAGCATCACTCAACTCTTTCCCTGTGCAGTCTCTGCCTGACAGAGGTGTGCACCAAGCATCACTCAACTCTTTCCCTGTGCAGTCTCTGCCTGACAGAGGTGTGCACCAAGCATCACTCAACTCTTTCCCTGTGCAGTCCTGCCTGACAGAGGTGTGCACCAAGCATCACTCAACTCTTTCCTGTGCAGTCTCTGCCTGACAGAGGTGTGCACCAACATCACTCACTCTTCCCGTGCATTCTCTGCCTGACAGAGGTGTGCACCAAGCATCACTCAACTCTTTCCCTGTGCAGTCTCTGCCTGACAGAGGTGTGCACCAAGCATCACTCAACTCTTTCCCTGTGCAGTCTCTGCCTGACAGAGGTGTCACCAAGCATCACTCAACTCTTTCCCTGTGCAGTCTCTGCCTGACAGAGGTGTGCACCAAGCATCACTCAACTTTTCCTGTGCATTCTCTGCCTACAAGTGCACCAAGCATCAGCTGAATCTTTCTCCTGTGCAGAGCAGCTGCAACCATTTTCCCTCCTGTCACTAGCTGTCAGCAGCATGCTACTTCCTGATGATGTAGAGATTTGGGCATTTCTCTCATTTGGTATTCCTCCATGATTGGAACCACCTTGGATTCATTGTGTTATGATGTATTCAGGTGAAACATGTCCAGAAGGCTGGTGCTATGATGCCATCTTCAACAGCGGTAGCAGAAGATAAAAATGCATGTGGTGTTAAGTGGTGTTATGATGCCATTTTCAACAGCAGTAGCAGAAGATAAAAAAAATGCTCGTGGTGTACAGTGTTTCCCTTGTCACTAGCTGGATGAAGACATTCAGCTGCATCAAGCCGGTCCAAAAGAAACTGGAAATCCTGATCTGCAGGCAATGTGCCGGTCCATTTTAGTTCACAGCAGCCACTTCACCACACACCACGCATGGCGGGCAAGTGTAGCCAGATCAGACTACGCCAAAGAAACTTGCTTTGTTTTCACATCACTGGCGTCCATGAATTCTTGTTGAAATGAAAAACAGTACTTTCCAGACTGCAAGAATATTTTCAAAGCAATGAGACCAGTGACTTTGGTTTGAGTACAGGATTAAAGAAAAAAGATATGCACATGACAGTGTGTGCTATAGAGAGAGAAGCTCATTCTTTCTTTCCGCACTGCAACATGTGTTACTTAGCTGAGGAAGAAAGAGTAGCGCAGGAAGGTGTGTGCAACATGGGGAAAAGCCTGACAAGTAGAGAAGCCCACAGATGAGCAGAAGTAAGCTGCAGCTGAAGAACAAGACAGTCATCATCACCATGATAATGGAACTCAGTGTGACAGCAGTCAAGAAGGCACTCACCTTGGCCATGGTAGAAGACTTCTATCTAGAACAGGCCATGTCTCCAATGGAGGAGCAGGAGTGCTGATCAAGCACCCATCTGGAGAAGGAGAAACAGCAAACATCCCAACAGGGACACACTGCACTAACTACCATGCAGAACCCCAAGCCCTGAAACAAGCTGCCACCATGGTCAGACACTCCAAAGATGAACGTCAGCAAGTGGTTTTCTTCACTGATGCCCTGTCAGTCCTGCAAGCTTTGTCTGCAGACAAAGAAACACAACTCCAAATGAACAACAGACCCTTGCTCAAAACAATAATTTTATGCTGCAGTGGATCCCTGCCTACTGTGGTTTACCTGGTGATGAACATGTTGATGAACTTGCAAAACAAGGGGCACAAAAAGAACTGTGCAAAAGCAGCCTCACCTTCCATGAAAAGAAGACAATTATCAAATCAGTGGCTGACCCAGAGTAGAAAAGATGACTACCATAATCTCAAAATACAAGAACAAGTCATCATTCTAGGAATCTGCACTGGGCACAGCAGACTGAATCACCATATTTCCACAAAACTGAAACTTGCTCCTTCTTCCATATGTGCCTGTAGTGAAGAAAACAAGACTGGGAAACATATCTTTTAAAACGTATGCCATTTACCGACCTGAGGAAGATTGTGTGGGTGATGAACATAACCGTACAAACCAAGCTGAACAGCCCATGAGAAGAGCTAGAAAGGACATGCCATTATTTTTCCCAGACACATCTGATGGAATAAAAAGCAAATATGTGACGCTCCACACATAATGAGACAGAGTGCACCTGAGGTCAATTTTTAGTTATTGACATGATATTAATGTGCAATAAAGTGGCTATCAATACAAAAAAACGATTGAAAATCGACAATTCTGTGCAACATCATTACAACTTGAAATGATAGACTGCAGGATGGGACAAAATGAGAAACGGGCAAGTTTATTTTAGTAACAGGTTGTCAGAATGAGTGCTTTGGTATTTTCAAAACACATTTAAAAGCAAAAGGAATAAAAATTATGCCTTGATATTTCATTATAAGATAAATAAACAGATCTAGTTTAATAATCAATCAAATCTCAGAATTGACAACTTGACCCCCACCTGCCTTTAAAGGCTCCTAGTGCAAAATTGGGTAATGTGCTAAGCAACTCATTCGTGGTGGAGCGCAACATATGAGAGA
This sequence comes from Stramonita haemastoma, assembly GCA_030674155.1. Classification (NCBI taxonomy): domain Eukaryota; kingdom Metazoa; phylum Mollusca; class Gastropoda; order Neogastropoda; family Muricidae; genus Stramonita; species Stramonita haemastoma. Next base: position 63,231,331 of record CM060322.1, read on the forward strand.
AAAAATTATCTCCTTGGACAATGAGGTGGCTTCATACTGTCTGTGTAAAGGCTGTGAAGATACCAGGAAAAAGCAGCAGACAAAGAAACATGGGCACAGTCCAACACAGAAACCAGACACAGCAAAACCAGGACAAGGAGGCAGCTGTATCCAGACCAGTACAAAAGAAAGACAACATGATCATCATGATCCTAAACCTTCTTAGTCCTGATCCAGGATTTGCCGGAATTGAATAATTACCCCCCCCCCCCCCCCCCTTCTTAAGTCCTGAACTGGCATTTGCCAGGATTTACACACAGTAGGTTTCCATCACGCTGTGACCATCACTAATTGCTACTTCTTGTCAAAGCTCTATCTGGCTGGAAGAAGAAACCTTGTTAAGAGTCTGGAAGTAATTATAGCTGCTGGTATGTACTTAGAAGGAGGAAAAGGCCAGCGAGCATCAGTGCCTGACCTGATTTTGTGATGAATACAAGATCTAGGGGCAGTTTGTGTTCCGAGAATCTGAATGCAAAGGGTTAAACCAAGTCGTGAGCTTGTATTGTCCTCTCTTACCTGCATAAGTATCTATTCATTTCTTTACTTTTTTTTTATTAATTATCTTTGACTTTAAAAAAAATTGTAGAGTCCTGTTATGGCCATTGTTACTGGCTGGGTGTGAAAAATGTGTGATGGAAGTTCTGCTTTGACAAAGTGTATGTGTTTATTAGGGGGGGAGATGTTTTTATGAATACTCTTGCTCATGCACACAAGCAAGCAAGAGAGAGGTTTGTCCCCCCCCTAAAGTGTTGGATTGTGTTAGCACATAGAACTCTTGTCAGTTATATTGTTTGCTCTTCTGATAATAATGGTGCTAAATATGATAATAATAATGATGAGTACAATATTAATACTGATACAAGTCCTGAGATGGTTGTTATACTAACTGGGCTTTAGCAGGTGATAATTACCCACTCTGTTGCTGATGATGGCTTTTATAATGACAATGATAATAAACACCTATACTTCTTCTTTACAGCAGTAGCTGAAAAGGCATTACACATTCATTGTGGAAAACACTGACAACTTGACCTGTAGACAAACATCCTGCAGTCAATTCACACACTGATGACAAAGATCCCACATTGATCCCTCCCCCTTCCCTTCCCCATGACATGAACCTCTCTTACCTAAATCATTTGCAGGTTTCACACTCCCACCACACACACACATACATCACAGACCCTCCCTGTCCATCACACATTCCCCCTCCCCTGCTTCTCCCTACCCCACATCATTCTCCCCCTCCCATGCTTCCCACCCTCACCCACACACACATACACTCAGGATTCTCAGACAGTGAAAAGTCTACTGGTGAGGTAAAGAAACTTCATGGAAAATGTTGAGCAGAGGAGTTTTCAGTCTGCCCTTGACAGAGGAAAGAGAAGAATGAAGAAGATCCTGAAACAGACACAGTGTTGCAGACAGCAGAAAAGAGAAGAATGAAGAAGATCCTGAAACAGACACAGTGTTGCAGACAGAAGATAGAGAAGAATGAAGCAGATCCTGAAACAGACACAGTGTTGCAGACAGCAGAAAGAGAAGAATAAAGAAGATCCTGAAACAGACAGAGTGTTGCAGACAGAAGAAAGAGAAGAATGAGGAAGATCCTGAGATAGAGTGTTGCAGACAGAAGAAAGAGAAGAATGAAGAAGATGCTGAGACTGAAAGAGCGTTGCAGACAGAAGGGGCTGAATGGACTAGGAAAAGTCAAGCAGTGCTGGCCACAAGATGGTGTGTTTGTTGAGGTACTGCAGAGAGACCTGTGTCAGTGCTTGATCCCAGTTGTCCTGCAGGCACAACAAGCCACAGATATCTCTAATGGAGGAGCAGGAGTGCTGATCAAGTACCCATCAGGAGAAGTAGAAACAGCAAACACCCCAACAGGGACACACTGCACCAACTACTGTGCAGAAACCCAAGCATTGAAACAAGCTGCCACCATGGTCAGACACTCCAAAGATGAATGTCAGCAAGTGGTTTTCTTCACTGATGCCTTGTCAGTCCTACAAGCCCTGTCTGCAGAGAAAGAAACAGAACTCCAAAGGGAACTTCAGCTCCTTACACAAAACAGACGTGTAATGCTAGAATGGATCCCTGCCCACTGTGGCGTTCCTGGCAATGAACAAGTTGATAAACTTGCAAAATAGAGGGCACAGATAGAACATTGCCAAAGCAGCCTCACCTCCCATGAAAAGATAACAAACATGAAATCAATGTCTGACCGGGCAGTAGCAAAGGATTTCTAGGATGACTAGCACCATCTCCAAAGAGAAGATCAAGTCATAAATTCTAAGAGTGTACATTGGGTACAGCACGTTAAATCACCATAATGTCCACAAAGCTGAAACTTGCTACTTTTCCCTGTGTGCTGGTGGTAAAGAAACCAGACTGGAGAACATATTTTTCAAAGGTGTACGCTATACAGCAACATGAGGAAGATTGTGTGGCCAATTGAGATAACCTGCAAACCAAGCTGTATGGCCCACAAGAGGAGTTGGAAAGAACATGCCATTATTTTCCCATAAACATCTCATGAGTAAAAGTATATGAGAGGAAAAGATTGTCTCCATGGATAATGATGCAACTCCAAAGTGTCTGTGTGAAGGCTGTGAAGATAGATTCCATGAAAGGCAGCAGATAAATAAATAGATAGACAAACAAACTCCTGACTCCATATTGTCTGTGTGAAGACACCAGGAAAAAGCAGCAGACAATCAACAATCAAGTCCGGACTCTATGCTGTTTCTGTGAAGACTGTGCAGATAGACACTGAAAAAGCACCAGATAAATAAACAAGTGTGTAGTATAACATAGAAACCAGCCCACAACAAAACCAGGACAGGGAGGCAGCTGTATCCGACCAGTACAAAAGAAAGACAACATGATCATCATGATCCTGAACCAAGCTGTGAGCTTGTAGTTGTCCTCTCTTCCTGCGTAAGTGTTTATTTATGATTTTTATATTTTTTTTGTTATCTTTGATTTTTTAACAATTAATTGTTGAGTCCTGTTATGGCCATTGTGGCTGGCTGGATGTAAACAAAATGTGTGAAAGAAGTTTTGCTTTGATAGGGGGAGGGGGTTGCACTGGAGGGGGTTGCACTTGTATATATTTTGCTTATGTAAACAAGCTTGCAAGAGAGAGATTTGTCCCCCCCCCCCCCCCCCAGTAGTGTTAGAATACACAACCCTGTAAGTTATATTGTCTGCTCTTCTGATAATAATGGTGGTAAATATGATATAATAATCATGAAAATGATGATTACAATACTAATGCTAATACAAGTCCTGAGATGGCTGTGATGCTAACTGGGCTAGCAGGTGATAATCGCTCACTGTGTTGTGATGGCTTCTATAGTGACAATGACAAGGAATACCTAGATTTTTTTTTGCACATCAGTAGCTGAAAAGGCTTTACACATCCACTGTGGAAAACACTGACAACTTGACCTGTAGACAATACATCCTGCAGCCAATTCACACACTGGTGACAAAGATCCCACACTGATCCCTCCCCCTTCCCTTCCCCATGACATGAACCTCTCTGACCGAACCCCTCCTGCAGGCTGCCCACCTTCACCCCCCCCCCCCCCACACACACACACACATGACTCAAAGACCCCCCAACCACCACCCCCCCCCCCCACACACACACAACATACACAATTACTCATCTCCCATATTGCCAACCCCCCCCACATCACTCTACCCTCCCATTTAGCTCACCCTCACCCCAAGCCCCCACTCTACATCACCCCCCCCCCTTCCCATACTTCCCACCCTCACCCCCCCCCCCTCCCCCACATCAGCCCTACCTTCCATGCTACCCACCCTCATCCCCACCCCAAATCCCTCCTCCATGTTGCCCACTGTTCCCTCACCCCACACACTACACATACACAGTGCCTGCCAGGACGCACAGAATTCACCTGAAAAAATGAATGATATTGGTAGTACTAATAACAAAAATGATGATAATAATAAACATAACAACAATGATAGTTATGATGATGACAATAATAATGATAATCAGAAGATTTATGACAATTAACATTTCTAGACCACTTTTTTTTTTATTTCACATGTTACACAATTGGCTTTACCTGAGAAATGGGGTAAATACAAAAACCATGTGAACATGGCATTATCATTTTAAATGACTAAGACAACATTTGACTTTAATTCCTCTTTTCATAGAGCTAGTAAATCACTCTCACACACTTATACCCTCTCTCTCCTCCTTTCCTAGTTTTTCTTTAGTCACAACCACACCCACCCTCACACTCACACTCATACACTCTCACTCACACATTTTCACTTATGTATACTCTCACACACATACACACACAAACACACACACTCACACACACCACACACACCACACACACACACACACACACACACACACACACACACACACACACACACACACACACACACACACACACACACAACACACACACACACACTTTTTTCCCTGAGGTGACCTTTTCCATTGTCACCCTTGTCTTCATGATTACACGGTGGTTGGCATAAACAATTCCTTCATTTTCACTGGATATTTCATCTTTGCTGCAACAACAGCCCTGATATGGCTTCTGTGGCTGACTGGGCATGGTGACTGACTGCAGATCTACCTGACCACAGCACACACACAAACACACACACACACACACACACACACACTTACACTTTCACTCACTCACACACAACACACACTCACCACACACTTACACACACTCACACACTCACACACACACTTACACACACTCACACACACACTTACACACACTCACACACATACACTTACACACACTTACACACATGCTTATGCACTAACACACACACTCACATTTGCACACATACACTTGTACACATTCACACACACACATAACACATACACACGCATTCACAAACACAAGGATGGTTATAATAATCAGGCTTCTGCTGTTGACATGATTATGAGGATGGTTATAATTATCAGATATTCTGCTGTTGACATAATGTTATCAACAGTTATAGTTATGTTTTTTGCTGCTGACATTAAATGGATAGTTATAATTATCAGGGTTCCACTGCTGACATAATTATGAGTGGTTATGATTATCAGGCTTTTAGCAGCTAACAAATATAAGGATAATTTTAGCAATCCGGCTTCTGCTGCTGATATAATTATAAGAATAGTCATAATCATCAGGATTGCTTATGAAAATGATTGTTGTTATCATTGTTTTTGGAAGGTTATGATTCTCAGGTTTAATAATTATCATCCTTCTGCTGCTGATATTATGAGTGTTTATAATTACCAGACTTCTGCTGACAATTATATGGATGGTTATAATCACCAGACTTCTGCTGCTGACAATTATATAGATGGTTATTATCACCAAGTCTCGGCTGACATAATCATAAGGATAGTTATAATTATCAGGCTTCTGCTGCTGACATAATTATAAAACTGCTTGTAATTATCAGGTTGTAGACCTGTCTGTCTACAGACAGTGCTCACACTTCAGCCTTGGTATGGCCTCTGTGGTCGGCTTGGCTCAAAGCATCAGGATTAATTGAAGCAGTTTTCAACAGCCAGGTGTTGTGATAGGGATACTGATGGCTTTTACAATTTACTGTGTTTTATATCAGTGTTGGTGCTGAGGAATCAAAGAGATTCTTGATTTATTCTTTTATATCGATGATAATGTGTGTGTATGTGTGTGTGAGTGAGAGAGAGGGAGAGAGAGAGAGGGAGAGAGAGAGAGGGAGAGAGAGAGAGGGAGAGAGAGAGAGAGATCCTGTGCATGCAGTATTGGAAGTTAATATTTCAAAAGGACTTTCTAAAATCTGACATGAATTCCCTGATATCAGAGACAGTGTCTTTGAATTCAAACAAAGATCCCTAAGTTTTGTGTGGACAGTCAGATTTCTCAGGGACTTTCTCAAGTCTCCTAGGATTCATTGTCATTCCCTACCAAAGCAAGTATTTAGCAAGTCATGTAAAAAATAATCAGACGAGTAAAACAGACATACAGGCAAGCAATCCACAAACACACATAGAGGTAATAAAAGAAGACAGTGACACAGACACTGAGACAGTGCCACAGACACAGTGACACAGACACAGACCCCTACAGGTAAGTAAACCCTGGAGAAGGATCATCAGTTCAGCTGTTTGGAGTGATTGACTGTAATTGCTACAGGCCAAACTGTACTTATGTTATTGTTCAATTGTCATTCAATTAAATCAATTGATGAAGAAGTTGTTTAGTTAGCAACCAGTCAGTTCATTTGTGAAGTAATCCGTTAACAGAACACTTCTTCATAATTAGGTAATAAACATAGGTAATAATCATAGTTTCCCTAAGCAGCCTCAATATGCTGGGAAATTCCGTGATTGTGACATGGTTAAACATGATTATGATCATCCTGTTGACTGTTTCATCTGAATTTCAATCTCCATCTGTATGTGATCATGTGTACTAGCAAGGTTTGTGTGTGTTGTTGTTATTTGAAATAAGATGATGTCATCACTGCTGTAACATCAGAGCAGCACAGAAAGTTGGCCTGTCCCAGTTGTGGAACTTCCTAAGGAGAAACTGGCTTGTGTTGTATGAAGTAGATCTTTGACTGACTGATAGTTGATATCAGGATATAACATGCATGTGTGTGTATGTGTGTGTGTGAGTGCAGTGTGGGTCTGTGAGTGAGTGATAAAGATAGAGAGAGAGTGTGTGTGTGTGTGTGCAGTGCAGGTCTGTGAGAGAGAGAGAAGGGGTGGGTGGGTGTGGGTTGGGTGTTGTATGTGTGTGAGTGTTGTGTAGGTCTGTGAATGAGACAGAGAGAGAGAGAGATGGTGTGTGTGTGTGTGTGTTTGAAAACTTACTTAATGTGTCATCTTCAGACGGTGTTGTTAGAGTTATTAGAGAGCTGTATTATAATGCATAATCTTTAGATAGTGTTTTTAGAGTTATTAGAGAGCTGTACTATGCTGTATCATCTCCATACAACAGACAGTAATGTTAGAGTTATTAGAGAACTGTACTATGATGCATCATCTTCAGACAATATTGTTATTAGAGAATTGTACTTCATCTTCACACAACAGATTTCTCTCAGTGAAATTCAAGTTGCTCCCTCAGGGAAAGTGCATCACACAGTGCTATTTGTCTGTCTGTCTGTCTTTCTTTCTTTCTGTTTTTTTCTTCTTTCCCAACCCCTTAGTCTGAATGTCCATACAGTCTTTAGCCTATCACTATAGATTTGTTTCTAGAGTTCAGTTTGTAGGGAAGAGGACATATATTACAGTTTTCATGTTAACTGATCTTGATTCTTTAGAAAACTTGTTAGAGCAATTATCAGAAAAAATAGACTTAATTTAAAGCAGTTCTTTTTTAAAGTCAGGATAAGCTGATGCAGTGTTGATATTATTTATGAAATGAGCTGTACTGCTTAATTTAAAGCAGTTCTTTTTTTAAAGTCAGGATAAGCTGATGCAGTGTTGATATTATTTATGAAATGATGAAAAGTAGGGGAAAGGAAGTTTGTACTCATGAAAGTGAGTTTGCACTAAGAGTAGGGAAAAGTAAGTTTGTACTAAGAGTATGGAATAAGAGTTTGTAATAAGAGTAGGGTAAAGAAGTTTTACTAAGAGTATGGGAAAGAAAGCTTGAACTAAGACTAGGGAAAAGAAGTTTGTACTAAGTGTAGGAGGAAGAAAGTTTGTACTAAGAATAAGGGGAAAGAAGTTTGTACTAAGAGTAGGGGAAAGAAGTTGATATAATAAGTTGGGAAAAGTAGTGGAAAGGAAGTAAATTTAAAAGTAGGAGAAGAGGGTTGATTTTAAAAGGGGGAATTTGTTCAAAAATGGAATAAGTCCTAATATTAGGGGGAAAGTATTCTGCAGAATAAAAACTCTTTTCATTATCAAGTAAGTACCAGGTTTTGTATGTCAGGCTGTGGTGTTCTTCAGGCTACAGATACAGTTAGTTTTAAGAGGGGGGGGGGGGGGGGCTTTGTTTTTTTTAAAAATGAAGTAAGTCCTAATATTAGGGGAAAGTATTTTCTAGAGAAAAACTTCCTTCAGCTGTCAAATAAGTACCATGGTTTGTATGTCAGGCTTGATGTTTTCTAGGCTACAGGCTGCATAGCATTCAACATTTGACATTCATAAAGAATACAAGTAGGTCATTGCAGGTAATGTTATATAATCTATAGAAAAAGGACTGGTGGTATCTCCTGTGTATTATTATCAGCACATGGAGAGAGAGAGAGAGAGAGAGAGAGAGAGAGAGAGAGAGAGAGAGAGAGAGGAGAGAGAGAGAGAGAGAGAGAGAGAGAGAGAGAAATCAGGCCACTCTTCATCAACATTGTTGCAGGTATGCCAAGCAAAGGTTTGCCTTTACTTCCTGGTGTGTGTGTGTACGTGTTCGTGTGTGCGTGTATGCGTGCGTGTGTGTGTATGTGTGTGTGTATGTGTGCACAAGCCCAATGTGAGATACAATGAATGTGTGTGGTGAGTGAAAGGGGGGGGGGGGTCAGTTGTATGTCTGTGTGTATAAAACATGTGGGTGGGTGTTGTATTTCCATGTGTAGGAAGGAATACATGTTGTCTATGTGTTAGTCAGCAGGTGTGTGTGCCTGACTTCTTGTAGTGTGTGTGTGTATATGTGTGTGCACACATGTGCACCTACCTACACACATTTGGGAAAGATAAAGTATGTGTGAGAAAGCGATTGAGAAAGAGGGTGTTTTGCATGTGTGTAGTTTGTGAAGGGGGGGGGGGAAGTTTTGTATGTTGTGGGGTGGGGTGTTGCATTTGCTTGTGTATGAATGCATGCTGCATCAGTCAGCAGTGTCTGTGCTGGAGTCAAAAGATGTCAGTACAGTGCAGTTTCCAGTGTGGACTTTAGTCAGGAGATATCTCTGTGAAACTTCCACATGTAAACATGCTATATCAGACACACACACACACACACACACACACACACACACACACACACACACACACACACACACACACACACACACCTCATCATATCACACACACGCACTCACACATTTTAACAGCTGCTTTAGCAAGTGAATAAGCCAGTGTGCTAGTTAAGCCTCAACTGCTTGTGTAGGGTATGTTTTCTTGTGAAATGCTGCTGTCAGCTGGAAGGTGTTGTGTTATACAATAATGATCATGATCATGGATAATGTAGAATCAGTGAGAAAAAGGCCAAAGCAGTATCTAACCATGCAGTGATGTGGAGTTGTATCATCATTCTGATCATGTAGTGATGTGGAGATGTGTCATCATCCCTATCTGTCCATGCAGTGGTGGAGTTGTGTCATCATTCTATCTGACCATGCAGGGATGTGGAGTTGTGTCATCATTTCTATCTGCATGCATATGTGGAGGTTCATCATTCTATTGATCATGCAGGGATGTGGAGTTGTGTCATCATTCCTATCTGACCATGCAGTAATGTGGAGATGTGTCATCATTCCTATCTGATCATGCAGTAATGTGGAGATGTTCATCATTCCTATCTGACCATGCAGTGACATGGAGATGTGTCATCATTCCTATCTGACCATGCAGTGACATGGAGATGTGTCATCATTCCTATCTGACCATGCAGTGACATGGAGATGTGTCATCATTCCTATCTGACATCAGTGACATGAAATGTGTCACATCATTGACTGATTTCCACAGAGATCCACAGCAACGCAGTTCAGTGAATGAAGTCACCAGCAGAATCTGCACCCTTTTCCCTGTAGTAGTCAGGAATAATCAGGGGGGGTGGAGGTTAGAGATAATGATCTCTATGATATCAGTTATCAATGTGGCTTGGAGGAGGGTAGTGCTGTTTATGACTTGAATTAATCATTGATGTAGCTGGGAAGGGGGGGGGAGGGTTATTACTTTAATTAGTCATTGATTTACCTGGGAGGAAGGGGGTTGACTTAAGTTAATCATTGATGTAGCGGGGGAGGGGGGTGTTTTTGAATTAAATTAACAATTGATGTAACTGGGAAGTGGGGTTATGACTTTAATTATTCATTGAGGTAACTAGGAAGGGATGGGGGATATGACTTTAATTAATCATTAATGGAGGGGGAGGGGGGTTCATGACAGTGTTTTGCTAACCATGTAAGAGAGAGAGGGAGGGGATTATGGTAACTTTATAGTGATATATGTCTTGTTATTTTTGTTGTGTTGTATGTTCAATTTTTTTCTTTAGCATTGTCAGCAATTTTTGTGATTTATGTGACAGGGGTGGGGGCTTTGACTGTAATATGTGATGGAGGGGGGAGGAGCTGGTGTCTTTTGTCTATTGCAATGTCTGTTTTCCCCATGGTGATGGGGGGGGGGGGGGGGGGTCAGTATGAATAGCATCCTCACCTTCTTAAAATTCTGTTTAATTTTTAATTTCCTCTTGTGTCCCCCTCTTTGTGTTAACCTTATCCCTTTCTTCCCTTCACCTTTTTCTTGTCTGTTTTGTACCTTCTTGGTCTATTCTCCTTACCTTTTTCCAAAAAGGATTAAGATAATAATTCTTTCCCAAGTTGAATGCACTGGGCCTGACTGGTCAGACGCTTAGTGCTAGTGCAGCACTTTTTGGCTCTTATGACAGACAACAATATTTGCTGTCTGAGGCTTCAATGAACAAGGAGAAGAAGAATATATATCTATTTTTGTTATTGATGTGGTCTATGGAAGTAGTTTATGACTCACCATCTCTGAAACACTACTATGTTAAAAAAAACTTGTAATGAGAAGACTTGGGGGGATGGGGGGGGTCAGTGTGTAGTGTAGCCTGAGATAACACTGACAGAGCAGAAACAGCTCATCTGATTCACTCATCTACTTCTCTTATACAAAGGATACACAGCTACACACATCTGCAGCACCTGACTCAATTATTGAAACACAGTGACATACATATGCATCACCTAACTAAATGTATGAATCTGATTTAGTCTCTATGAACACATAAAAAGTAGTTTTAATATTAGCTCTTGGATGACTTTTAAAAGTGAAAACTGTATGATGATAAACAGAGCTAGGCTTTAATGACCTCCATCAAAGATGTTTACATCTGTTCAGCTCTATGTCTGATTCACATTTTGTCAGCGCTACCATGGTCCATTTTTTTCAGAATCAGCTGAAACTCTTGGTGTTGTACTTGACTGGCTTGACTATGAAAGCTGATGTCATCAGTCTGACATGTATGATTAACTTTGAACTTTAACCTTTCCATCTCTTTCAAAAACTGGATGTGTCCAGCCTATATGTTCTGAATAAGAAATTGGCTTTGGGAGTATTTCCCTATATGTGTGTCCATAAAGTGTGGTGAAATCACCATCAGTATCATAGTGTTTCACTGAGGGCCATCATCTTGAGCTGTAAACAAATCTACTGCCAAAAACTACCTCTGCCATAGAGTTTTGATCAAAGCTTCTTTTTTGTGGAGTAGAAGCTGGTTATGAAAAAGACTGTTGTTGAAATCATTGATCGAAGACTGTTGATGAAATTATTGATCTGCATAGATATACCTATGTTAATACTATATCACAAAAGTTTTATGAAAATTGACAGTTTTTGGTGGGCATAGGAAAAATGTATCCATCAAATTTGGACAAGTACTTTTATAGTCATAGAGAAGCCTGAAATAACACAGCTGTTGATTTACATATTTCTATAAATTTAAGTATTATATTAACATTATGAAAAAAATGTTGTCTGAATGTTGAAGGTACTAACATATACATGTATACATGCACAGCTATACATACAGCTATGCTAAATACACTCTTATTTTCTAAAATATTTGTCACTTCATATAATTGATCACCATCTTTTATCTCTTTTAGGCTAATCAACACAAACAAAGCACCAAAGCGAACTAGAACTTATAAAACCCACTAATTTTCACATACAAGTTTGTCCCTCTTTCCCTTTGGACAAAGCTACCCCACCACCAGGGACAAATTGTGTGGAGGGGAGTTGAAGTTGTCAGGGGAACACCATACATAGATTTAGGTCATTAGTAATGAATATTCATGGGCTTCTTTGCAGGCATAGTCAAAGTGCTCAGTGATTGGTCAATGTATCAGAGCTCTGAAAAGTAAGCTGGCTGGCTGTGTGTGTTGGCCAAAGGGGTAGAGTAGAGCACTGTAAATGCTGTTGAAATTGCCAGGGTATACCCTACTTTTTCTTATTTCCACAAAACTTGAAAAACACACACTTCCAACAACACACACACAAGAAAAAGGTTGATAGTGCTTAGAACACAGGTTCATTCTCTTTGTTGTCCCTTGTGTTCATCTTCCATTCCTCCCCACTTTCCTGTAACCTGTCTGTATGTCACCCTGGCCTTTCTGTGTTCATGCTGTGATTGTCCTGTGTGGATAATAGCCTTGTGTCCTGTAAGTGTGTGTGGCAACTGGGTTATTGAGAGTGTGTGTGTGTGCCCACATGTGCTTTTTCCTTAATTTTATGTAATAATCGCCATGTGCATCTGCGTGCATGTGTGTATGTGTGTGCATGTGAGTATGTATGCATGTGCATCTGTGTGTGTGACTATATGCAGTGTGTGTGCATGCAGTGTGTGCATGCAGGTGTGTATGCATTTTTTTTATATAGTGGATATTGTAATAAGCACTCCTGTGCTTTTTTACATCTAGTCCCCATGTGTATGCAGTTTTGTAAATCTTGTCATATGTTCCCATTGGTACACAATGGCCTACTTTTACAAAAAGCAGAACAGGATTTAAGGTGTGCATGCATGTGTGTGTTGGTTTGCAGCCATGTGTGTGTTTTATTATTTATTTATTTATTCTTTTATATCAAGGATAATGGAATAAGCACTTCTTGTGCTTTTTTACATCCAGTCCCCATGTGTATACAGTTTTGTGAATGTCATCTGTTCCCACCGGCACATGATGGCCTACTCTTACAAAAAGCGGAACAGGATTTAAGGTGTGTGCAAGATGTTGTGCTGCCTTCCACATGGGGTCTCGTTTAAAGTCTCGTCCAAGGATGTGTGTGTGTGTTTGTGTGTGTGTGTGTGTGTGTGTGTTGTGTGTGTGTGTGTTGTGTGTGTGTTGTGTGTGTGTGTGTGGTGTGTGTGCTGGTATTCTGGCTCTGTATTTAGGGATGCTCTTCCTTCTGTGATTTTCAGTGCCCCTCTTTTATTTTTCAAGTCATCAGAGTGTCTGGTCTTTCTCCTGTAGACTGTCTATTAATTCACTGTCTAATGGTCAGGTGTCTGAATTTTCTCCTGTAGACTGTCTGTCTATTCACTGTCTAGTGGTCGGGTGTCTAGTCTTCCTCCTGTAGACTACTATTCATGTGTATTGTCAGGTGTCTAGTCTTTCTCCTGTAGACTGTTTATCCACTGTATAGTGGTCAGGTGTCTAGTCTCTCTCCTGTAGACTGTCTTCTATTCACTGTCTAGTGGTCAGTGTCTGGTCTTTCTCCTGTAGACTATTTATTCCTGTGTAGTGGTCAGGTGTCTGGTCTTTCTCTGTGACTATCTATCACTGTATAGTGGTCAGGTGTCTGGTCTTTCTCCTGTAAACTGTTTATCCACTGTCTAGTGCTCAGTGTCTGGTCTTTCTCATGTAGACTATCTATTCACTGTGTAGTGCTCAGGTGTTTAGTCTTTCTCTTGTAGACTGTCTGTCTGCTCACACAGTCTGTGCTTTGCAACACTGTCATTTGGTTGTTAGCTAGGTAAGGGTTTTTCTCAGTACTTTTTTTTTTAATCATTATTATATTTTTAGATGAAGCAAGGGAGTGTGTCCATGTGTAATCAGCATGTGCACTGTAGTTTGAAGTTCTCCTGAATGTTTGGTCTATCACTCAGGTAGTGAAAATATGAAGCAGATGATATACAACAAGGGGTAGAAAAAGAAAAAGAAAAAATATAGCATGGTGGATGCATGGATGGTGGATTAGGAAGGAAGGTGGCATGATGGTTAAGATGTTCGCCCACCAACAAGTAAACCATGAGATTCTGAGTTCGTACCCAGCCTCGCCCTTTCTTCCCAGTTTGACTGGAAAAAATCAACTAAATGTCAAAGTCATTCAGATGTGACTATAAACCAAGACCACCAGAGTATTTTGTGCACATGTTAAAACACGTTCTGCCCTTTGCAAGAGCAGGCCATCGTGTGCTAGTAGGTGTGGATGACAAAATAAAATATTAAAAAACAGCATGCACACAGTGTTGTATTTAGACACCATCCCTGAGGGGAAAAAAAATAATGGGTAGGCCTGCATTGTGGCGACATGCTCTCCAGGGGAGAGCAACCCAATTTGCACAAAGAAAAATCTGCTGTGACATAAAGTGGTATAAAGTAAAAAATATATAAAAAATATTTTAAAAAATGGATGGATTACTGAAAGAAAGAGAAATATTCAATGTGTTCTTTTGCAAGATGTGTGAGGGATTTGAAATATTTTTGATTTGATAGTGGGGGGAAGGGGACATGGAGTGGAGGAAGAGGGGTAGACTGGGTGAGGGGAAGTAGGGTGGGGGAAGTAGAGGGGGGTGAAGAGCTGAGGGGAGGGGTAAGGGTGGACGGGTATGGGAAAAGGGAGGTGAGGGGGGGGTTGGGGAGGGAAGGGGATGGGAGGGAGGGTGGGGAGGGGAAGGGGTGGGGAGGGGTGGGGGTGGGAAGGGGAGGGGAAGGGGTTGGGAGGGGTGGGGGGATGGGAAGGGGTGGGGATTAGGGGGGGGAGGAGGGGTTGGGTTAGGGGGGTAGGGGAGGTGGTGGGTGGTTGGGGTGGGAGGGGAGGGGTGGAGGGTTGGGTGGGTGGGGGAGGGGGAGGGTGGTTAAAACATTGTTCTCTTAATCCATTGTTATTTTCTGTGAATTCTACATAGTCACAACACACACACACACAACACACACACCACACACACACACACACACACACAACACACACACCACACACACACACACACACACAACACACACAACATACACACACACAAACATGCACACTATGTCTGTCTCTTTACACACACACACGCACACACACACGCACACACACACACTCTCTCTCATACACAAACACAAACATGTACACTATGTCTGTCTCTTTCTCACACATACACATGCACACACGCACACACACACTCTCTCTCTCTCACACACACACATGCACACACACATACACAAACACAATACGCACACACACGCACACATGCACACACTCACTCCCCCCCCAAAATCCTTTGGATGAGACTATAAACCAAGGCCATGTGCGAACCCATACAGAACATCTTGCGCACACATTAAATCCTGTTCCGCTTTCCGAAAGAGTAGGCCATTGTGTTCCGGTGGGAACAGATGACATTTACAAAACTTCATACACACAGGGACTGGATGTAAAAAAGCATAGTGCTTATTCCATTATCCTCAGGTAAAAGAATAAATCAAATAAATCAAAACACACAACACAACATACAACACGGAAAAACTGATTACACCATGTGGATTTCCAAAAATGAACATTGGATTTAGAACATGACAATGTTTTAACTAGCCCTTATCTTTTGGGGTGGGAGGGGAGTGGGATGGGATGTGGGGGGATAAAGTAGCTGGAGAGGGGGGGGGGGGGCACACAGGAGTTGGGGCGTTGTTGTGTTCTGAATCCATTGTTAATTTCTGGGACTTCCATATTTCTTCTTCTTCTTCTTCTTCTTCTTTCTTCTTCTTCTTCTTCTTCTTCTTCTTCTTCTTCTTCTTCTTCTTCTTCTGTCTTCTTTCCTTCTTCTCTTCTTCTCTCTCCTCTCCTCTCTCTCTCCTCTTCTCTCTTCTTCTTCTCTCTCTCTCTTCTCTTCTTCTTCTTTCTCTCTCTCTTCTTCTCTCTCTCTTCTCTCTTCTCTTTCTCTTCTCTCTCTCTCTCTCTCTCTCTCCTCTCTCTCTCTCTCTTCTCTCTCTCTCTCTCTCTCTCTCTCTCTCTCTCTCTCTCTCTCTCTCTCTCTCTCTCTCTCTCTCTCTCTCTCTCTCTCTCTCTCTCTCTCTCTCTCTCTCTCTCTCTCTCTCTCTCTCTCTCCTCTCTTTTCTCCTCTCTCTCTCTCTCTCTCTCTTTTTTTTTTCTTTCTCTTTTTTATCACTCTCTTTCTTTTGATCTCTTTCTTTCTCTTTCTATTTCTAATTTTCTATCTATCTCTCTTTTCTTTCTTGCTATCTCTCTTTCTCCTGCTCTCACTCTTTGTTTCTGTCTCTTTGTGTGTGTTTTTCTCTCTCTCTCTTCTCTCTCTCTCTCTCTCCTCTCTCTCTCTCTCTCTCTCTCTCTCTCTCTCTCTCTCTCTCTCTCTCTCTCTCTTCCTGTTTGTGTCACACACATAACACACATTACACACTCACACACACACTCTCTCTCACACACACTGACACAACACACACATACACACACAAACACACACAAAACAAAAAGAACCTTTCACTCCATGTTAACCTCACAAAAATTAACAATGAATTAATAACACAAGAATGTACCCCAACCTTAAGGGTTTGAGGTGGGGCTGGGGGTCATAAGGGAGGAGGGTAAAGGGATGGGAGGGGCAGGGGTAGTTAATGCATTGTCGTGTGGTATTAACCCATTGTTCAGTGTCTGTGAGGTCTGCCTGCTGAGCCCAGGCAGCTGAAGACCTTGAAGTGGAACATTGGGCTGACAGATAAGTAATGTGTGTTTCTCTCTCTTTCTCTCTGTGTTCTCTCTTTCTCTCTGTGTCTTCTAAGTCTCTCTGTCTCTCTCTCGTCTCCTTCCCTCCCTCCCCTCTCTCTCTCTCTTTCTCTCTCTATCTATCTATCTAGCTACTATTATTGTCTAAATTGTCTATTTGTTATTTATTTACTTTTTTATTCTATGTTTATGACATACCTATTTAGACATTTGTTTATCTGTTGTCTAAATTCTATCTTTTGTCAAATGTGTCTTTTATTTTATTTATTTATTCTTTAAAATCGCAATTATGGAATGAGCACTCTGTGCTTTTTTTCATCCATTCCCCATTCCCCGTGTGTATGCAGTTTTGTCAATATTGACATCTGTTCCCGGCACACAATTTACAGTCTATCAAGACTTTGGAGAGTGAGTTAGCATGTGTTACTCAGGGAAATCCTCAAATGGGAATCGGTTGGTCAAATTGCAAGCAATGTTTGACCATTATGCTATCTGTCCATTATGCTATTTGTCAGTTGTGTGTGTGTGTGTGTGTGTGTGTGTGTGTGTGTGTGTGTGTGTGTGTGTGTGTGTGTGTGTGTGTGTGGTGTGTGTGTGTGTTGTGTGAGTTGGGGAGATGAATTCATTGTTATCAACATTTTGTTCATGCATGTTCAGTGTGTGTGTTCCAGGGCTGGTGTACCAAAGACATTTGAAGACAACTTCATGTTTTTTATTCTTTTTTCTTTTATATCGAGGATAATGGAATAAGCACTCATGTGCTTTTTTTACACCCAGCCCCCTTGTGTATGCAGTTTTTTTGGTAAATATTGCCATCTGTTCCCACTGGCACACAATGGCCTACTCTTAGGAAAAGTGGAACAGGATTTAACGTGTGTGCAAGATGTTCTGTGTGCATTGCACATGGGTCCTCGGTTTACAGTCTCATCAAGACTTTTGGGGAGAGTGGAGTCAACACTGATGTTAGCTCAGGGGAAAAATCCCCTTGACCAGGTATGGAACTCAATGTCAGTAAGTGAGATGTGTGTGTATGTGTATGTGTGTATGTATGTGTGGGGGGGGGGGGGAGATGGAATGCATTGTTATCAACATTTTCTTTATGCATATTCAGTTTGTGTTACAGGGCTGATGTACCAAAGACAGCTGAAGACAAACTGCATGTGAGTGAGTGTGTGGTGGTGTGTGTGTGTGAGTGGTGTGTGTTGTGTGTGTGTGTGTGTGTGTGTGTGTTATGCAGGTGCTTGTACCATGACTGCTGAAGGCATGGAAGCTGTTTTTAACAGATTGACCTAAGCTTAAACAAAAAGCAAAAAGGAAACAAACCATTACTGATATAAATGAAAATGGTATTGATATATGGAAAGAAAAATTGTTATTTGCACAAAAATTGTTAGAATTATGATAATAACGAGAACAGTAACTACAACATTGAGTAATTGTTATATAATGCAGTTGATGGTAACAATAGTGATAATAATATGATAATAATATATATAATAATAATAATAATATAATAATAATATGATATGATAATGATGATGATGATGATGATGATGATGATGATGATGATGATATCAACACAACAATAACTGTTATATTTGTAATTGATGGAAATGTGCTAATTATGATAATGATGATTATTATAATAATGATGATGATAGTAATGATGACATTTAAAAAATGTTAATAATAATAACAAAAGCTGTAATAAATTAATCATCTCCCTCTCTGAGTCTGACTCTCTTCACTCTCTCTCTCTCTCTCTCTCTCTCTCTCTCTCTCTCTCTCTCTCTCTCTCTCTCTCTCTCTTCTCTCTCTCTCTCTCTCTCTCTCTATCTTCTCTTCTCTTATTCTCTATCTCTATCTCTTCTCTATATCTCTGTACTTGTTGACCAACAGAGTGAAGAGTCCAGGTGTCATATATACCATGTCAGCTGTGCCATGTGTGAACATTGGATAGAAGATCTGTCACATTATGCTGCTTTGCTCCATAGATGCACAGAAAAGGAAGGAAGGTCAGCTTAGCCTGGGAGCCCAGGGTCCTTTTGAGGGAGCAGAGAGAATGTGGCCAGCACCATCTTCAGGCTGTGCAGAAAGGCAAGGCCAGTCGGCAGTGATTCTGTCACATATCAGGGCTCTAGAGGGTAACAAGTATCTCATCCCTAAAACTTACAGTTTTCATGTAAGTGTATTTTGGGGTTTCTAATAGAAAAATGGTTGTGTGTGTGTGTGTGTGTGTGTGTGTGTGTGTGTGTGTGTGTGTGTGTGTGTGTGTGTGTGTGTGTGTGTGTGTGTGTGTGTGTTGTGTGTGTGTAAAAAATTATGAGAAAGGGAGTTGAAAGTTTGCTTCACCAGTACTGGTTTAAAAAATTATCTCTCTTAAAATGGGAAACTCTAAAACTTTTGAGCTGCAATTCTGAAAAGAAACTCATTCAGATCAGACTTATTCTGTCTTGGTTTATTAATTAATTTTTTCATTTTTTTAAATTTTATTTTATTCTTTTATATTGACATCAGCATGGTATTGTGTGTATGGATGGATGCATTGTGTGTCTGTTTTTGTGTGTGTGTGTGTGTGTGTGTGTGTGTGTGTGTGTGTGTGTGTGTGTGTGTGTGTGTGTGTGTGTGTGTGTGTGTGTGTGAGTGGTTGTTGGTGATATATTATTTGTCAGACTGAATTTTTGACATGTCCCTTTCTGTGTGTTCACAGACCTGGTGTGCCCAGACAGTTGAAGACAATGTGGAATGATCAGTGAAGTATTTTGTCTCTGCGTCTGCTAGTGTGTATGGTTTGTTTATGGTTTGTTGTGTGTTATTTGAGCATTGGTATACATAAGTATTATGTGTAAGTATACATGAGTGTATGGACAGAGATTGCTTTATCTATGTGTTGGGGGGGGGGGGAATGGAGGTTGATATATTGCATTCATTATTTCTGACTTGATTGATCTGTGTTCACAGACCTCACTGTACCCATCATCTGGAGATGCTTTCAGCAGTACTAAGAGTTAAGTGTTTTTCTGTGAGTGTGTGTGTGTGTTTGTGTGATTGTGTGTATGTGTGCATTGTGTGTGTAAGATGGTTGTTGTTATGTTATTTTTCAGACTTTGTTTCTGATATGTCCCTTTCTGTGTGATAACAGGATTGGTGTACCAAGACAATGTCGGATGGTCAGTGCAGTATTTGGTCTGTGCTTCTGTATTTTGTGTTAATTGTCAGGTCAGATGCTTTCTCTGCTACTGGTAACCATGTAACCCAGTACTACCTGCCACATGTGGGGAGTAAACCCAACCCAAAACAAGTGTTGTGTGTGTGTGTGTGTGTGTGTGTGTGTGTGTGTGTGTGTGTGTGTGTGTGGTGTGTGTGGTGTTTGATGTGATATCTTTCCTCTTGTGTGTAGTTTGTTCTTCTCTTCATTTATGATGTAGACATTGTCACAGCCAGCCTTGTTGTATTTGCATGATACACTCACCCCTTGTTGATTGTTGTTTCTTTTTTCTTAATATTTTTACAACTTTTAAACAGTTACACCTAGTTTTTTTTTATTCTAATATCTGTTCAGCATGATGTTCAACTGCAGCTCATTTTTGCACATGTTAAGAGAATGGATTGACATGAGTGTGTGGGTAAGGGTGTGTATTGGGGGGGGGGAGGGAGGATGGTATAGGAGTTGTTGTACTGCATACATGATAAAATATTTGATTTATGTTGTTCTCAGAATCTGTGTTCAGTATCTGTATTCACAGAACTCGTGTACCCAACAGCTGGGGATACTTTCAGTAGCACTGTCCAAGAGCCAAGTGCTGATTTTTTTCTCTTTGTGCCTATTCTGTGTTTGTGTGCCTGTGATGGTTTGTTTCCTCTGGTGTTATTTAATCTCTTAATTTATGTTGAAGACTTGTTGCAGGTAACTTGCTACGGTAGTGCCTTGTTGTATTGTTATGATAGGTCTACCCCCCTTGCTAATTGTTTTTTATCCTAATATTTTCCCAATCTTTAAACACTGACACACTGTTCATTTTTTGTTTTTCAACTATTTGATACCAATTTCAACTGCATCCAATTTTCTGCACATATGTTAGAATGCTCTCATAACTGTGACATATTTTATTCAATGTACACTTTGTGCAAGTTTTTTTATGTAAGTATCTTTCTGATGTCTGTTTCTGTGTATGATATTGTATGTTTCTGATGTAGACTTGCTTCTATGTGTCTGATGTATGTGTGTTTCTAGTGTTTGTTTTTGTGTATAAGATAAGTATGTTTCTGATGTCTGTTTCTGTATGTGCAGAGCTGGGGTCAACACATCTGTAAGGGGAAGCATATTTGATGTTCTAAGTTGCTACACATTGGACAGGATTTTTTATACAAAGGTACAAAACCCACGATGATTCTCTTATTTTTATGTTAGCTTTTAAAATGAATAGTTTGG
Source organism: Stramonita haemastoma (assembly GCA_030674155.1). Classification (NCBI taxonomy): domain Eukaryota; kingdom Metazoa; phylum Mollusca; class Gastropoda; order Neogastropoda; family Muricidae; genus Stramonita; species Stramonita haemastoma. The sequence goes on from CM060322.1 coordinate 63,252,495, forward strand.
GCTTTTTTATTTAGAATACCAAAAGCAGAAGATTTTATATTCTTCTGTTTAAAATTGGAAACTGAAATTTTATAGTTGCAATTCTTTAAAAAAAAATCAAACCTGATTTAGATCAGACTTGTTCTGTCTCGTAATTTACATTGACATCAGAGAAAGTGTGTGTTTGCTTCAGTGCATGCATGTGTGGGGGACGGGAGGGGTATTGTTACTATTATTTTTTTCTCAGACTTTCTTTTGACATGTCCCTTTCTGTTTGTTCACAGGCTTTGTTTAAGGATACTGCAGAAGACAATGTGGGATAACCAGTTAAGTATTTGCATCTGCTAGTGTGTATGGTTGTGTGTGGTTTGTTGTATATATATTTTTTATAAGTGTTGGTGTCCACAAATGTTTATTGTAGGTATACACAAGTGTAAGAAGAAGAATTGATATGCTGTTTGTGTGTGGAGATTCTTACAATAGAGTGCCCAACAGCTGTAGATGCTTTTAGCAGAACTGTCCAAGAGTTTAGTGTTTTTTGTGAATGTTGGGGGAAGGGGGATTACCTGTGGTGTGTTTATTGCAGTTCTTTTCATTGATGATGTAGACTTGTCATAGCCTGGCTTGCCATAATGTTGCTTGTTGTACTGCCATGATACGCTGACCCCTTGTTGTTTGTTGATTCTTTGTTTTTCTTTCTCTTCTCTTTTTCTCTTCTAATATTTTCACAACTTTTACTAACTTACACCCAGTTATCTTTTTCATGTTTCATCTCTTTGACATATGTTTAGATGTGTCATTTTTGCACAAATGTTAGAGAGAGGGATTGACATGCATGTGTGGATGAGGGTATGTATTTGGGGGTGGGTTCATGGTGGGGGAGGATAATGGGGTTGATGTATTGCATACAGAATTACAGGCTTGATTGATTGTGTGCAGTGTCTGTGTTCAAAGGCTCCTGTACCCAACAGCTGGAGATGCTTTCAGCACCACTGTCCAAGAGTTAAGTGCTGCTTTTTCTGTGTGCTGGTGTATGTGTGTGTCTTTGTGTCTGTTATGTGTGGTGTGTGTACGATTTGTTTCCTCTGGTGGTGTTTAACTCTCAGAGGAGGGCCATCACTATAGCTATAGTGGGTCAGTGTAAAGCAAAGAAAGGGTTTTGGACAGACATTGGCTTTAGCAGATTTGCTGTTTGCAAATTTTTCTCCCAGCAGCCACATAATACTATGACTAGTGCAGCTTAACATACTTGTGAGCCTGTCCTTGTGAATGCAGAGCATTGTTGGGTGATTCTGAGTGTTCTAAACTCTTTGTTTGAGATTTAGAATATTTTCTGCATGCTAGTTAAAGCTCAATTATTAGAGAGCTTCGATCTTTTTGTGTGTACTAACTTGGCATGTTATTTATTTGTTCAGAAATTTTCATTTTCTTACTATGTGTTATGTATTTTTTCATGATTTTTTTTTTTTTACTAACATTACAAATGGGCCATCTGTGGTGTGTGGGGGGGGGGGGAAGCAAGGGAGAGAACTGGCCTTGGAGTGAGTTAACCTCATAATTTATGATCTAGACATTGTTATAGCTTACCTTGCTATAGTGTTTTCTAGTTGTATTGCCATGATATGTCCACTCCCTTGTTATTTGTTGTTTTTCCCTAATACTTTCACATTCTTTAAACACTTACACACTGTTATTTTATATTTATTTGACACCATGTTCAACTGCAGCCAGATTTTTTGCACGTTGTTAGAATACCCTAGTTACTTTGACATATTTTACTCATTGTATAATTTGTGGCTTATTCTTTGGTGTAAGTATTTCTGATGTTGTTTCTGTGTATGATGTATGTATGTTTGTGATGTACACTTGCTTCTATGTGTTTGATGTATGTATGTTTCTAGTGTTTGTTTCTGTGTTTGATATAAGTGTGTTTCTGATGTCTGTGTCTGTATGTGCAGAGTGGGGCTGAAGCATCATTGCGAGGAGGTATTATCAATGTTCCAGAATTGCTACACCACTGGATGGGATTTTTCACACAAAGGTACAAAACCCACTATGATTTTCTTCAAACATCATTCAAAATTGTTAGAGAAAAGAAATATTTTCATGTCAGTTTTTAAAAGGAATCATTTTCTTTATTATTAAAGTACTGAAATTTAATTTAATTATAACTTGTGTTTCTGTCTTGAAATTAATGTTCTTACCCTTGGAATATAGATATTATTTATTCATTATTCCTTGTTTTCAAAGGATTTGTGTGTGTCTATTTTTGACATACCCTTGCTTTTGTGTGTTTGATATTTGTCTGGTTGTGATGTACACTTGTTCCTGTGTATAAGAGTGTTTCTGATATCTGTTTCTGTAAGTGCAGAGTGGGGGTGAACACCAATGAAGGGGAAGCATGATTGATGTTTCAGAGTTGCTACACCACTGAACAGGATTTTTGACACAAAGGTACACAACTCACCTTGGATTCTCCTTACACACCATTCAAAATTGTTAGAAAAGAGAAGTTTCATTTTAATGTTGGCTTTTTAGGGAATATTTTGCTTTTTTTTTAAGTACCAGGAAACATAACAACAGGAACAAAACAGAACAAAAATGGATTTTACTGTTTTGTATTAAATGGGAAACTCTAAAACTGTACATTTGCAATTCTTAAAACAAGCTGATTCAGATCAGACTTGTTCTATCTTTGGGGGGGGGGGGGTACCTTGACATTAAATGTTATTGTGTTCATGTATGCATGCATGCATAGTGTGTGTAGTGGGGGGGGGGGTTACTATATTATGACTCAGACTTTATTTTGTCATTTTGTATGTTCACAGGCTTGGTGTGCCAAGACAGTTGAAGACAATGTGGGATGATTATTTAGGTATTTTCTTTCTCCAACTGCTAGTGTGATGGTTTGTTTGTGGCTTGTTGTATATTATCATGTGTAGGTGTACACAAGTGGTTTGCTAGGTATACATGACTGTAAGTAGAGGGATTGATATATTTATGTCTTACCATAGTGTGGCCTTGTTGTAATGTATGTGCACGAAACATCTACCCCAATGTTCATTGTTGTTTTGTTGTTGCTTTTTCTAATATTTTAACAAGTTGAAAACACTTACACACAGTTATCTGACCTTTTCTAATTATTCCTCTTTTTTCTGAGGTTTAGCTGCAGCTAGATAAGTGAAGTGAAGATGTTTCTGATCTCTCCTTGTTTTCATGTGTTTTTTTTAATACTTTGTTGATTGGTCTGTTTTGATAAAGATGTAACCTGAAGATCTCTCTCTCTCTCTCTCTCTCTCTCTCTCTCTCTCTCTCTCTCTCTCTCTCTCTCTCTCTCTCTCTCTCTCTCTCTGTCTGTCTGTCTGTCTGTCTGTCTGTCTGCTCTCTCTCTCTCTCTCTCTCTCTCTCTCTCTCTCTCTCTCTCTCTCTCTCTCTCTCTCTCTCTCTCTCTCTCTCTCTTCCACTTTCACATAATACACTGTCTTAAATGTGTTATTACATAGAAATATTTTGGTTATTTTGTTGACTTTGAAATTGTATTTTTGTTGTCTAAAAAAGGACACGCTGTATTTGTTTTATTTTTGTTTGGTGTTGGGTTTTTCCCTACACATATAAGTTACCCATTTTTTGACTTTTTAAATCAATGTTCTTGACCATGACTTGAAAAATGTTCTTTTGGCTAACATCATATTGTTGTAATTCTTTTTAAGTGTTTGTTGTTAGTATGTTTTCAGAGGGTTTTTTCCCTTTTCATCATAATAGTGTTTTAAACAAAGAAAGATTTGTGAACATATAAATCTTTTGATTTTGTTTGGGTTGCTCTCTTTTTTTGAGTTTCCTCTTAATTTTAATCTATTTCATTATAACTAGTGTATTTCTCTTGACACTAGTATTGGGGTCAGTCAGGGATTATGTATTTGTGGAATGAATATTTATCTCTTTTATTTAAATAATTATCGGTGTATCCAGTGGGGGCTACACTTTGTTGAATTTATAACTGTCTACTTTTTTTAATCATTGGTTGAACTTCCATTGTTGGTGTAGGTGATTTGGAATTTTTTGTTTGTGTGTATTTGTTGTTAGATTTTTATTTATTTATTTTTTGTTTTGCTGATCCCTATTCAGGACAAGGGCTGATGAAAAAATGTGAATATTTACCATGTTACTCTTGGAATATAGAGATTACTAATTCATTCCTTGTTTTTATGTGATTAGTGTGTGTTTATTTCTGATGTACACTTCCTTCTGTGTGTTTGATATTTTGTGTGTTTGTAATGTGTACTTGTTTCTGTGTATGTTGTAAGTGTGTTTCTAATGCCTGTTTCTGTATGTGCAGAGTGGGGGTGAACACATCTGTGAAGGGAAGCATGCTTCAAGTTCCAGAGTTGCTACACACAAAGGTATACAACTGGCTGTGATTCTCCTTACATATCAGTCAGAGTTGTTAGAGAAGAGAAAATTCATTTTCTCAATTCATATTGGTTTATAAAAGAATATTTTGTAAAGTTTTATTTTCATTTAAATAAAGTACAAAAAAAAAGAACAAGATTTTAATGTTTAAAAAAAGGGTTCTAATGTTTTATATCAAATGGGAAACTTGAAATTTTAGAGCTGCCAATCTTAAAACAAGCTGATGCAGATCAGATTTGTTTTGTCTTCGCTTACTTTGACATCATATGGTATTGTGTGTGTATACATGCATGTGTGTTGGGGGGGGGGGAGAGTTGTTACCATATTATTTCTCAGACTTTATTTTCACATGTCCCTTCCTGTGTGGTATCAGGCCTGGTGTTCCCAAACAGCTGAGGACAATGTGGGATGATCAGTTAAGTATTTTGTCTGTGCATCTGGTAGGTAGTGTGTATATTTTCTTAAGTGTTGGTGTACAAAAGTGTTTTGTGTAGGTATACACAGTGTAAGTAGACTGTTAGATATTCTTATGAGTGTGGGGGTGGGGGTTGATGTGTTGCTTACAATGTCATAGAGCTGGAGATGCTTGTAGCAGCACTTTCTAAGGGTTAGTGCTTTGTGGGGGGGGGGGAGACACTGTCACAGCCTGGATTGTTTTAATGTTACTTGTTGTATTGCCATGATACACTGACCCCTTGTTAACTGTTGTTTCTTTTTCCTAAATTTTCACAGTCTACAAATACTTACACAATGGTTTGCGTTTTGGAGTTTTTTTTTTGTTTGGTTGGTTTTTTTATTTGAACAATGTTCACATGCTGCCAATTTTCACACATTTGTTAGAAAATTTCACAAGTTTGACATACATTATTCATTTTATGTAAGTATTGTTTCTGATGTGGTTCTGTATAAGATGTACGTGTGCTCCTGATGTACATTTAAGGATTAAATGTACACGTGCTTTGTGTATACATTCAAGAATGTAAGAAGAGGGATTGATATAATTATTTATGTTGTGCCATAGTATTGCCTTGTTGTTGATGTATTGGCATCCACCCCATTGTTGTTTCTTTGTTGTTTCTTGTTTCTATTATTTTAAGAAATTTAAATCCCTACACACATTTATCTGACCTTTTCTAATTGTTCAACTTTTTTCTGATCTTTAGCTGCAGCTAGATAGGTGAAGTGAAGATGTTTCTGATCTCTCCTTGTTTTCATGTGTTTTTGAATACTTTGTTGATAGGTCTTTTTTTATATAAAGATGTAACTAAAGACTCTCTCTCTCTCTCTCTCTCTCTCTCTCTCTCTCTCTCTCTCTCTCTCTCTCTCTCTCTCTCTCTCTCTCTCTCTCTCTCTCTCAACTGATTTTTTGTCTTATTTATACTCTGTAAATTGGAATATGTGGGCTGGTGTTTAGCATAACATTAATTCTTTGACAGCCATTGACTTAATGTTTCATTGAAAATATCTTATAGTAAAGAAGGGTTTGTTGTGGGTACTTTGTAAGACTTTCTTTATTGGTCCATTTTAATGATGATGTAACACATGAGATCTCTCTCTCTCTCTTCTCTCTCTCTCTCCTCTCTCTCTCTCTCTCTCTCTCTCTCTCTCCTCTCTCTCTCTCTTCCTCTCATTATTTTTCACTTTCACACATTATGTTATCCTGAACTTATCATTAGGTAGAAATGTTTTGGTTCTTGGTGTTGTATTTGAAACCGCACTCTTGTCTTCTAAATGAGGATGGGTTGTGTTTCTTTGTTTGGTTGCTGGTTTTTTCTTCTTTGCTTGTTCTTTTCCCCACCACATCTCTATGTTACACCTTTTTGGACTTTGAAAATTCATGTTCTTGAACACAACTTGAAAAATAATCTGTTCCCTATAACATCATAATGTTGTTATTTTGTTAATGTTTGTTTGCTGTTAGTTTCTTTTTTTTGGTTAGTTTTTTTTCCCATTTCTTCAGAATTTATTGTTTTAAAGTAAGAAATATTTGTGTACAACTGAATATAATTTTTTGTTCCTGTTGCTGTTTTATCTGCTGTCTGCTCTCAATTTTAATTTATTTTTTATTAATTTTAACTAGTGTATCTGTCTTGACATTAATGTTTGGTCACTAATGGATTGTGTGTTTGTTGAATACTTATTTATCTCTTTTGTTTAAATAATTATCAATGTATCCAGTGGGGATTATGCCTTTATTGAATATATACCTGTTTCTTTTTTAAAAATCATACATAGAACTTTTAGTCTTGATGTGGGTGATTTTTGTTTTAATTTTTATGTTGTTTTTTAATTTGGTTGTTGGGGGGGGGGTATTTTGATTTGAGTTTTGCTAATCCCTAATCTGGACAAATACTGGGTGAAAAAAATATGTGAATACTTACTCTGTTACCCTCGGAATATAGAGATCATTCATTTATTTATTTCATTTTACTGGTGTGTGACGATTTCTGATGTACTCTTGCTTCTGTGTGTTTGATACTTGTGTTTGTGATGCCTGTTTCTGTATGTGCAGACTGGGGTGAACACATCTGTTAGGGGAAGCATGATCCATGTTACAGAGTTGCTACACCACTGGATGGGATTTTTCACACAAAGGTACACAACTCACTGTGATTCTCATCACACATCATTCAAATTTGTTAGAGAAGAGTAGAGTCATTTTTATACTAATTTTTACAGGAATGTTTCGTACTTTTTATATCTTAAGTACAAAAATTAAAACAGAATTTTAATAGTTTGTATCAAATGTAAACTCTCAAACTTTAGAGCTGAAAATATGCTGATTCCCATCAGATTTGTTATTACTTGCTGGTTTACCTTGACATCAAATGGTATTGTGTCCATGCATGCATATGTGTATTGGTGTGTTTGGGGGGTTAGTACTGTATCATTTGTCACACTTTATTTCTACATGTCCCTTTCTGTGTGTTCACAGGCCTGGTGTACCCAGACAGCTGAAGACAATGTGGGAAGATCAGTTAAGTATTTTCTCTGTGCATCTGCTAGTTTGTATGGTTTGTTTGTGGCTTGTTGTTATTTTTCCGTAAGTGTTGGTGTATACAAGTGTTGTATGTAGGTAAACATGAGTGTAAGAAGAGAGGTTGATATATTTATGGGTGTGTGTATGTGTTAGTGCTTGTGTGTGTGTGTGTGTGTGTTGGTATGGGGGGGTGGTGATTACCTGATACAGTGTCAGGGCTTGCTATAATGTTGCCTTGTTGTATTACCATGATACACTGACCCCTTGCTGATTGTTGTTTCTTTTTCCTAATATTTTCACATTTTTAAACACTTACACAAAAGGTTTTTTTCATATGAAAAAAAAATGTGAATGATATTCAGCTGCAGCTCTTTTTTTCCACATCTGTTAGAAAATATTCACACATTTATCATATTTTGTTCATTTTATGATTTGTGTGAGGTTATTTGATGTAAGTGTTGTTTCCATATGTTTCTTTGTATCAGGTATGTGTGTTTATGATGTACACTTGTGTATGTGTTTGATATACGTATGTTTCTCATGCCTGTGTATGCAATGTAGATATGTTTCTAATGTGTGTTTGTGTGTTTGTGGTTTGATGTACATGTTTCTTTCGCCTGTTTGTGTGTTTGATGTGCATATGTTTCTGATGTTTGGTTCTGTATGTGCAGATTGCGGGTGAATACTGCCCTGTGCCACACCTGTCCCCCACACTGAGACAACAGTGAAGACTGTGCACACTGCTTTGCCTGCCACTGGTCAGGGAGGCAGGAGGGAGGGCTGTTGTACTGACACTGACTGCCTGCCCTGTGCCTGCCACACCTGTCTGTACCCCACACTGAGCCAGCAGTGAACAGAAGGGTGAGGAATCTGACATGATATGACATGACATGACATTGTCTAAGATGAACTCAACTGTTTTTTTTTTCTTTCCCCTTTTTCTTCTTCTCTTATGTCTATTTTTCTCAGTTTTCCTCTTCTGTTTTTTACTTTTGTTTTTTGCTTTTTCTTCTTCTGTTGTTTTACTATTTTTTCCGCAGCTTTTTTCTTCCTTTGTTCTTTCCTTTTGTTTTCTGCTTCCTATTTTTCTTCTTGGTCTGTTGCCTTCTTTATTTCCCACTCCTCTGCTTTTTGTTTTTCCTTCTCCAGTTTTCAGCATCATCATTGCCACCCTTGTTTGTGGTGGCGGTTGTTTGTGTTGGGAAGTCTGTTCCTCTTGTTGTATGCTGCTATGGTGGTCAGAACAGCCAGGCTGCCTGCATCAGAAACAGCCGCCTGTCTCTCTCTCAGCAGCATTGAGCAGTTACCAATTGGATGGGTGACTGTTTGTGTGCCTTTGCTTCAGTAGAGTCCCCCAGTTATTCAGCCCTAAATGGGTACCTGCCCTCTTTAGGGTCAGGGAAGGCAAATCAGCATTGGACAGAAGTTAGGCACCACCATAAATATGCTGACCCTGGAAAAGCTAAGGTCTCCATGCCTCTTTCCTCTATGACCACATAGGTAATGGGACACATTTACCTTATCTTTTTATTTATTTATTTATTTATTTATTTATTTATTTTATTTATTTATTCTTTTATATCGGGATAACAGAATAAGCAATCATGTGCTTTTTTTCATCCGGTCCCCGTGTGTATGCAGTTTTGTAAATATTGTCATCTGTTCCCACCGGCACATGATGGCCTACTCTTACAAAAAGCGGAACAGGATTTAACGTGTGCCCAAGATGTTCTGCGTGCGTTCGCACACGGGCCTCGGTTAAAAGTCTCATCCGAAGGACTTTTGGGGAGAGTGGAGTCAGCACTATGTTAACTCCAGGAAGAAAATTTCCTCCTTTTACATTGAATGAGCCATGCATTGGCTTTTTTTCAAATCAAGCCAGCAATCTAGAAAGAAAAACAACTTGACTTAACTACATTATCATCACAACCCATTAAAAACAGATTCAATATCGGAAAACAACAGTGAAGAAAAACCTGAACAACAACAAAACATACATTGTAGAACACACACACACACACACACACACACACACACATTCAGATTTTTTTAAGTTAAAAAAATGAATAAATCAAAAGAACATATTAGAAAATATCAAACAAATAATATAAGGTTACACTATCACCTGTTCTTTCCTATACATACACTGATATTAAAAAAACAAAAACAAAACCATGAAAAAAAAACTAATCAAACAGGGAAACAACCAAACAAACACACAAAACAAGAAAACAAACAAAACAAATGAGAAAGTAAATAAAATAAAGAAGGAAATAAACAAACAATAAAATTTGTAAAGAAAAAAAATTTAAACAAAAAAATGGCAATCAAGCAAGGGGGAAATACAGACAATATACACATAAAGGAAATAACGAAATACACAAGTAAAACAAACCAGGGAATAAACAAGAAAACAAACAGGGACATAAACAAAGAAAACAAATAGGAAAAAAGTTGAGGAAAAAAATACAAACAAGGAAATCAATCAAACTACATGGAAACATTTATGGAAACTAAAAAAGAAATAAAAAAAATAATAAACTAGCAAAAAAATGAAATAAAAGAAATATACAAATAAATTGAGCATGGGAATCAATAAAGCAAACAAAGAAACTATAAAAGAAAGAGTCAAATAAAACAAACAAGAAAATAAACCAAATAACAAAGCAAACAAATAAAAAAAAGGCAATAATCAAATAAATCTAACAAGGAAAGAAGCAAATAAAAGAACCAAAGAAATGAACAGGTAAATAAAAAAGAAATCTAACAAATAAATAAACAAGTAAAAGAACCACAGAAATAAATAAATAAATAATAAATAAATAAACAAAGAAAACTTACACAAGGAAAAAAACAAGAAAATAAAGAAAGAAATATAACAAATAAGGCAATAAACAAGGAAATAGACATATAAAACTAACAAGAAATAGACATATAAAACTAACAAGGAAATAAACAAATAGAACAAACAAGGAAATATAAACAAAACAAAAAAGAAATGAATAAAACAGACAAAGAAAAAATGAAACTAGGAATAAACAGAAAAATAGACCAGGAAAACAACAAATAAAACAAAGACGAAACAAACAGAGAAAACAAAACAAAAAAGAAAATGAATAAAACAAGAAATTAACAAATAAAACAAGCAGGTTATTTTCCTGCAATAACAACAAATGAAATAAACCAAAAAAACTAAATGAACAAAAAAAACAAATAAAAGGAATAAGGCAACAAAAAGGAAAATGAAAATATAAAACGGGGAAACAAACAAGGAAATAAAATAGATAAATCAAACAAACAAAATGAGTAAAGAAACAAACATATAAAATGAATTAATCAGGAAAAGGATAAATTTAACAAGAAAGTAAACAAAAATAAACAAGGAAATAATAAGATACAACAAACAAGAAAATAAACAAGTAAAATAAAGAAACAAACAAATGAAACAGAAAGGAAATAATCAAAGCTAAAAAGGAAATGAACAAATAAAGCAAAAAAGGAAGTAAAGAAGGAAATAAGCCAAATTATTTTTTTTAATTAATAAATAAATAACACCAGGAAACAAAAAAATAGAAAAAACAAGAAAATGAATAATAAAGACATTTTCAATTAAACAAGCAAGGAAATAAACAAATAATGCTAGAAAACAAACAGCTTAAACAAAGAAGAAAAAATAAACAAGGAAGTAAAAAAAATTAACAAGGAAATAAATTAAAAAAAACACAAGAAAATGAACAAGTAAAATAACTAGGAAATAAACAATATATAAAAAAAAAACACGGAAATAAGGACATTAACAGATAAAAAAAACAAGTAATATAAAGTAATTTTGAAATTAAAAAAAGCAAATAACCAAATAAAACAAACAAGGAAATAATCAATTAAAACAAACAAGGCAATAAGTGATTATAACAAATAAGGAAATAAACAGTTACATTAAACAAGAATTAGTTAAAAACAAGGTAATAAACAATTAAAACAAACAAGGAAATAAATAAATATACAAGGAAATAAACAAATGAATAATACAAACAGGGATTTTTTTTTAATACAAAAGTAAAGCAAAACAAATCACCAATAAAATGAGGCATTCCTGGCTGTTAGCATTGACAACACTGTCAGCAATGACATCCCTCCTCCCCCTCCACACACACCAACAGGTTTCCCATGTGCTCATGCTCTTAAAGAAGTGCTTTGTTTTAGTTTGGAGTATCCATCCAATATGAAGCAAACAAGAAGTATGAAGGAAATGAATTACTGAAGATAATATAACTGATACAATAATAATGATACTTCTCCCATCAACACTAAGAGAAACAATACAGCAATAACAAAAAGGGCAATGGAAAAAGCCAGGGTCAGAGTCAAAGTCAAACTTTTATTTTCAGATGGTACATTACATTAGATAAGCAGTGTCATTGTTTTCTTTTTCAACAAGGGAACTAAGAAAATAGCATATATGTGCAGATATAAGAACAAAAACCTTAATAAAGCAAGTGGTACAAATTAGATGAACAGAAAACATTAAATAAACCCACCTAAGAAGAAAAAATACACAGAAAACCCCCCCCCCCCCCAAAAAAAAAAAATTAAAAATTAAAAAGTAATAAGCTCCCTCACCCCGAATTAAAGAAAATAAAAAATTTTAGTCAAAAACAAAACCAACTAGAGGAATAAAACACACACAAAAAAACACAACAAAATAACATAATTTAAAAACCCCAAAAGACCTGAAAAATCAAAATAAAGCAAATAAAAACAAAGATGCCCGCCCTCTCCAATAAAAAACCCACCTGAAATTAACCAAAAATAAACAAACTTAAAAACCAGAAAAACAAAACAAAACAAATAAAACACAAAACTCCAACCTCCCCCCCCCCCCTCCCCCCCCCCCCAAAATAGAAGAAAATCACCTAAAACAAACAAAAAACAAACAGGGACAATTAGCAACAACCAAAACAAAACTCAACACACACACACACACACACACACACACACACACACACACACACACACACACAGTAATGTATTTTATTATTTATTCTTTTATATAGGGTGTGTGTGTAAGTGTAGGAGACAGGAAGATAAATAAGTCCTTTATTGCAGCAGCTGGCCAAAGTGCAATCAATCCAAAGTCTAAAATCTCTGTCTGTCTGTCTGTCTGTCTGTCTGTCTGTCTGTCTGTCTCTCTCTCTCCTCTCCTCTCATCCCTCTCTCTCTCTCTCACTCTCTCTCTCTCCCTCTCTCCTTCTCTCTCTCTCCAAGTTGAGTCAGTCAGAGATTTTTCTTCTGGAGTTAACTTCAGTGCTGAGTCCACTCTCCACAAAAGTCTTTAAACAAGCCCTGTGCAAACAGACGCAGAACATCTTGGGCACAGTTAAATCTTGTTCCTCTTTTCACCATCGTGTGCCAGTGGGAACATATGAGATGTACAAAATGCATACACACAGGGACTGGATGTAAAACAGCACAAAAGTGCTTATTCCATTATCCTTGATATAAAAGCATAAATCAAATCAAATCCTCTCTCTCTCTCTCTCTCTCTCTCTCTCTCCTCTCTCTCTCTCTCTCTCTCTCTCTCTCTGTTTGCCCCTCTCAATCTTCCTTTCCCTCTCCCTTTTATGATAGCCTGGTGATCATGGTGATGTGCATTCTGCTTGTGATCTGCTAACCTAGGTCCAATCTCATTCAAGATGATTGTCCCTCTGGATTTAAACATCAGTGCTAACTCCCCCCCCCCCCCCCCCATCCCACCCCACCCTCCACCTCCAATAAGTCCTTTGGATGAGACCAGAAATCAAAATTGGTTGGTGTGTGAACCTACTTGGTACATTTGGCCCACAATTTTTGGGAAGAGTAGGCCCATGTGTACCAGCGGGAACAATGACTAAAATTTACATACACACCAGGATTGCATGTAAAAGAAGGCAAAAGTGCTTATTTCATTATCCTTGAAAAAAAAATATATATAAGAAATAAAATTTAAAACTCTCTCTCTCTCTCTCTCTCTCTCTCTCTCTCTCTCTCTCTCTCTCTCTCTCTCTCTCTCTCTCTCTCTCAAATGGAAGTACATGAATAAATGATTGTAGACAGTATTGTATGCATTTGTAGAAAAGTGAGTTGTTTGTGGAGAAGTGAGCATTGTCTGTTGTGTGTGTTGCCAGGTGTGGTGCAGCCCATGTGAAGACACAGGTGAGACAGGGACAGTGCAGCAACAGGACTGGAGGAGGAGGGAGGCAGCCCTGAAGCCCAGGAGACAGACTGAGGAGAAACAGGCTGACAGCCAATGCAGAAGGTAGACACAGGTCTGTCAAATAAAGCTATAATTGTCAGAGAAAATACAGTTTAAAAAAATTAATAAAATATAAAGACAAAGTTATAGCTAGCAGAATAAAATCACCAAAAATATAATAAAAAGACTTTGTTATTATCATCAGAATAAATCCACCAAAAACAAAACACAAAAGATAAAGTTATAACTATCAGAATAAATACACTAAACAAATATAATATAAGCAAACAACAAAGGTGTAAGTATAAAATAAATCAACTAAAAAATAATCAAATAAAAAAGACAAAGTTAAATTATAATAATCAGAGTAAATACAGTGAAAAAAATTTTAAGCAAATGTATAAACATCAGAATAAATACAGTATAAATTATTAACAGAATATATTTAGTAAAAATAAAAAAGGCAAACTGATGATTATCAGAATGAATGAAGTACTATACATATGTGACGCTCCACCACATAAGTAGTTGCATTGCACCAGAGGTCAATTTTTAGTTATTGACAAGTCATTAATCTGCAATAAAATGGCTATTCTATACAAAAAACAGATTGAAAATCCGACAACTCTGTGCAAAGTTATTACAAACTGAAATGCAGGATGCAGGATGTGACAAAATGAGAAACAGGCAACTTTATTTTCGTAACAGGCTGTCAGAATGAGGGCTTCGGTATTTTAAAAATACATTTCAAAGCAAAAGGAATAGAAATTATGCCTTGATATTTAATTACAAGGTAGAATAACGGAAAGAGTTTAATAATCGATCAAAATCTCAAAATTGACAACTTGTCATGGCTCCTAGCCCAAAATTGAGTAATGTGCTAAGTGACTCATTTCGTGGTGGAGCACCACATATATATAAGACACACTTACCATTATCAGAATAAACACAGTAAAAAGGATTTCTTGAAAAGGGTTATCATTATTAGAATACATATATTGAAAAGAAAATTAAAAGACAAACTTACAATTATCACAATATATAAACAGAAATTTTAAGACAAAGTTATAACTATCAGAACAAACTAAAAACCGATTATAGAAAGACAAAGATATAATTCTCAGAATAATTACACAAAAATACACTAAAAAAAATACAAAGTTATAATTATCAGAATAAATGCACTTCAAACTAATTATACTAAAAAGGCAAAGTTTTATCTATTAGAATAAATAAACTTAATATAGTAGAATAAAAAGACAATACTATACTTATTAGGATAAATACAGGGAAACAAATTTAAGCCAGCAAAAATAACAAAGTGCAGGAAAATGGAAACAATTACGTACAAAGAAGGCTTTTGTCCCCAAAATAGCAGATTTGGACAGACCAAGGGAAGTAATCACTGACTGTTAGCCAAACACACTGACAGCAGGATATGTGCCCAAGGTTTCTTTTTGTATTCCGTTGAACTGTGCAAAAGGGTGTTCATTAACAGTTGAACAGTGTGTATCTATGTGTTTATCTTCTGCACATATTAAAACATGTTCTGCATTTTGGAAGAGTAGGCCATTGTATGCTGGTGAGAACAAATGACAAGTGTTTACAAAACCACATACACGTGGCGAATGAATATAAAAAACCACACAAGTGCTTATTTATTTATCCTCAAAATAGAAGATTGAAGAAAAGACATGAAACAAAAACAATAACAAGAAGAAGAAATACTCAGTTTTCTGCACTGTTGCCATGGAAACAATCCAATATGGCCACCAAAACTCAATATTTAAAAATCCTAAGCCTTTTTATCTATAACAAGTATGAGTAACCTGTTTCTACAGACATATTTTACGGTCTGAATTCTTAAATTTTACACAGGGAAATCTCCATAAATGCATCCAGCAATTTTAAATTCTAAAAAAACATGATTTGGGCCACTTTTGGACCGGTGTCTCACCTTTTTTTTTATAATTCTTTTATATGGAGGATAACAGAATAAGCAATCATGTGGCTTTTTTCATCCGGTCCCGTATGTATGCAGTTTTTGTAAATATTGTCATCTGTTCCCACCGGCACACCATGGCCTACTCTTACGAAAAGCGGAACAGGATTTAACGTGTGCGCAAGATGTTCAGCGTGCGTTCGCGGGCCTCGGTTTAAAGTCTCATCCGAAAAACTTTTGGGGAGAGTGGAGTCAGCACTGATGTTTACTCCAGGAAGAAAATTTCCTCCATTGAACCCGGGTCTTCAAATTGCCAGCGCAATGTTCTGACCACTAGGCTATCCGCCCCTCCAGTCAAGTCAAAATTTTAATTCCAGATGGTACATTGATTAATCCTTGATTTGATTTTTTATCATCCAGCCATCTATCAGGGGAAAAAAACATATTAACAAAAAAACAACCAACGAACAAAACATCCAAAAAAAAACAACAAAAAAAACAACAAGCTAGAGATAACAAAAAAAACACCTAAAAGATATTTCACAATAACTTTTTTTTACAACCCAAAGTAATAAAATAGACTTTAAAAGGAACTTTAAAAAATACTGCACTGTAAAACACACACGCACGCACGCACGCACGCACGCACGCACGCACGCACGCACGCACGCACGCACGCACGCACGCACGCACGCACGCACGCACGCACGCACGCACACACACACACACACACACACACACACACACACACACACACACACACACACACACGGGTGCACATGCAAATAATGAGATTGAAAAATATACATTTCAAAAACATCATAAAATTTCAAACAAACAAGCCATACAATATCATCCATTCCTTTATGTTCTCTCTCTCTCTCTCTCTCTCTCTCTCTCTCTCTCTCTCTCTCTCTCCTCTCTCTCTCTCTCTCTCCCCTCTCTCTCTCTCTCTATCTATCTATCTATCTATCTATATATATATATATATATATATATATATATATATATATATATATATATATATATATATATGAACAAAAAATTTTTTTTATAAAAACTATATATATATGAACAAAAAAAAATTTTAGTGGAACAAAACACCATAAGAATTCATATCCATACCATAATAATAACAAAAACCTCCAAAATAATGATTCATCAATAATGATGATAATGTTACAATAATATGATAATCACCCACACCACTGGAGTTCAAATCAAATCTGTTCAAAACAAATATCTTTTATTTCAGTGATAATAAATGAGCACTTGTGTGCTTTTTTTTTTTTACATCTAGTCCTTGCCCTTATCAGGGACAGAATAAGAACTGTAAAAATTTTTTAGCCCCCTTTAAAATAACTAACAAGACAAAAACAATAAATGAGCTATACCCCATAATAACACATGCCCCTGCCTGCTCAGCACGCGTGCGCGCACACACACACACACACACACACACACACACACACACACACACACACACACACACACACACACACACCAAATCAAACAGAAAAAAGCAGGAAAACAATAAGATAACAAAAAGTACACAAACACAGAACTAGCATAAGAAATAGAAAATGAAAAATACACACACACACCACAGATGCACATGCACATCACCAATCAACTTTATACTTAGGGAAATATATGCCTTCGATTAAGAGTGAAATTGTATAAGGAAATATAAAAGGAATTCAACAGCTGGGAGAAAGAGAGAGCACATAATTTTGCACACACACAAAATTGGTATAACCATATCATAAATATGATGTACATATTTATTCTGCTGAGAAAAAATTATATTAGAAAAAACGTTATCAAAAAATCTGTTATATTTGACTCTCATAATGATTTTTTTTTTAATTGTATAAAATATTTCTCAATACAAATAATAAACATTTTTAATCTTTAAATAAGACATTCAGAGAGAGAAAGAGGAAGAAAGAGATAATTATATTTTAGTATGACAGCAGTGTGATAGTTCAGTGTTGTGATAGTTCAGTGCTGTGATAGTTCTGTGCTGTGATAGTTCAGTGACTGACGTGTGTCTCTTATGATTCTGTGTGCAGGCAGGGTCCATGTTGAAAGAGACCCAGGCATTGGCAGCCACCAGCCACAAGAACTGAGATTGACATTGTGTCCCCATAACACCTCTGTGGAATGTAGTGCAATGCAGTGTAGTTTGTGCAGTGCAGTACAGTGTTGTCTACACCATCCTTCATCCACCCCTACTGCTGAAATTAAAAAAATCTCCAATATAACCACAACCACACACCCCTCTTCCTTCATTGATGTGCTCATTAATAAAGAAATTTGACAACTTTTGTTTTTCAGTTACTGTACAGAGGGTTCATGCACACACGTTCAACATGCGTTTTTGTGTTCCTGAGTGTGTCTGGTGTGTATGTGTGTCTGTCTGTGTCTGTGTGAGTGTGTGTGTCTATGTCTGTGTGTCTCTGTGTGTGTGAGTGAGAGAGGGAGAGTCAGAAAGGTCTACATGTAGGTTTTCCACATTCAGAATGAATAATGATGGTAATACCAATCCATCACAACCACCTGCATTCTACTGCTATTCTTCAGCTGGCTGTATGCAGATGTCTGTCTTTTTAAAAGTGGAGAATTTGAAAGGGGTGGGTGTGCCTAGAGCTTGATTATGAAATTTTATGCTTGAGGATTTGCCCACCAGTAAGGTTTTTGTTATTTTTATATATTTAAAAATGCCCACCAGTCATTTTCTGTTGTTTTTATATACTAAAAAAATTGCCCACCAGTAGGATAGCTGCATTCCAACTTCAGGGATGATGTGGAAATATGATACCAGTGTGGACAGGTTTTCTACCTTTTGTCAAGTATTCATACCAGTACACAATGACCTACTCTTCCAAATAATGGAACAGGTTTTAGTGTGGGTTTGAAATGTTCTGCCTGTGTGTGTACACAGGACTTTGGTGTCAGTCTCATCCTGGAGATTTCTTGCCCACCACCTTCGGTTAGGGCAGATTTCTCTGCAGGAAAGTTGGGCTGTTCTACTTGGGAACAGGGGTCAAAATGTACACAGGGACTGGATGTAAAAAGCACACCAGTGACCATTTCATTCTCCATGAAATGAAAGGAATGAAGAAACATTGAAGAAAAGGCTTCAAAAGTAAAGACATCTGATTATAGATATTCATATTGCAGACATCCGAATACAGGCTTCTGAAATAAACGCATCTAAGATACATACATATAAACGTAGATTTGAATCATTCAAGTATATACATAAGATAGGTGTACAAATATCCAAAGTATTTGTCAATGATCATAATGTAAAACAAACACTTGTAAATGCAGAAATAGGAAACAAAGGCATCTATAACTATTACACACACGTAATTAATCACACAGATACAGACATCAAATGTCACAGATATCAGAAGTAATGACACCTAAACTGTATCTTGAATGCAAGTTTCTACATAAAGATTAATCACACACTTCAAATTCAGACTACTAAACAATAATGAAAAGACAATCTAGTACAAGCAAATCAGAGATAAGTATTTAAATATGGACACAGAAATAAGCATATGAATATGCACATTTCCTATAACCATTGAAGACCTCTTCAACAGACACAGGAAAAGAGTATACAGATTAAAAACATCAGATATCAAATATCGATGTACTACAGGTATTGATAATGCCACCAAAAAAACTTACACTTTTGGGCAATTTCCCTGGGCATTCAAATGTGATGGAAGAACATCTGTCATTTAACAACCATTTCATTCATTTTAAAATGTGCTTAGGTAAAAGTTCAAAGGTTTGCCAATGGCAAGAGTTTTCTGTATGTGACACCCCCTCCCCCTAATTTAAGCAGGTGCAATTGGATTTCAGGGATGGTGTCTAAACACCACACCTGTAAAGGGACAATTTTGTCAACTGCTCTTATAGGCACAAAATGGCCTCGAGATGCTGTGCCTGTGATTGCACATAGGCCTGGGTTTATTGTCTTGTTCAAGGATTAAAAGATAAGATAGAGGTGTCCCCTAACATGTGTGGTCATTGGCCAGCGAGGCGTTGGAGAACTCGGCTCTTCCAGGAGCCAGCATATTAAGGGTTGTGCCTATCTCCTCTCCCTTGCTCCTAAAGCAGGCAGGTAGCTATTGACAGCTGGGGAGCTGTACTGAAGCCATCAGGGACAGGATAGGTTGGTGGCCAGATCACACACTTTCCCCTTATAAGTGAAGCAACAATCAACATGCCTAGCAAGTGGATGGGGACTGTTTGCCCACCTTGACTTCACTATAGTCCCCCAGTTTTTCCATGGTAAAATACCTCTTT
>CM060322.1:63272469-63283334 GCA_030674155.1 Stramonita haemastoma
TGTGTACTTTACTATCTACTTTTACCACTGCCCATGCTTATGTTAAGCACAGCACTAGGTGTCATGCCATGAATCTTGTGCAGCTAGTTTCTGTTACGTGTTGTTCCCCTGCCTACCAGCCTTACGCTAGTTTATAATTATAAATGCACAAGCTAGGTAGTTTTATTGTTTTGCTTTGTTTTGATTAAAGCTTTTGCAACATGTATAAATTGTTAAACAAAATTATTGGTTGGATGTTTGGAATTAAAGTTAGCTGATTGATGATACTGCCTTAGTGAAGTCTTTTCACCACCATCTCTTTCTTTCTCTATGTCTCCCCTGTGTAGTCTGTCTGTCTAGTCTGTCTGTCTGTCTGTGGTCTGACAGGCTGCAAGATCGCAAATTTCAATGCAGGCATATAAGTAGATGTGTCCAAACCCATTCCTACATGAATGTATGCATGTGTCTACGTGTTTGTCTCCAGCATTTGTGTGCTTTAGGTTTGTAACCCTGAGAAACAAATCAATAAATGATTTAGATGAATGAATAAATGAATAAGAAAATAAAAGTGTGATACCTTCCTTGATAAAGCCCCCTAATAATTCATTGGTTATGTTAAAGAAATAAATGGGGGTGATGGTGGGGATGGAGGGGTGGGGGGCAGGAAATGCTAGTGGTTAGAGAGTTGGTTCAAGCCACCACCAAGACACTGGTTTGAAGAGATGTCTACCCAGGCTTAACTTCAGTACCCAGTCTGCTCCCCTGAAGTCCTCCAGATAAGTCTATAAATCCAGGTCCCAAGTGTGAAGGTATAAAGAACATCTTATGCACATGTTAAAATCTGTCCTGCCTTTAGGAAGAGTATGCCATTTCGTGTTGGTAAAGAGATGACAAAATTTCAATAAGGCATGCAAGTAAGGTTGTGTTTAGACGTCCTCCCCTAGAAGAAAGCTGTTGAACTTTAAGCTATAGGGAGAGCAAGTGTTCTGACTGTTTAGTGTCCCCTACAATAGACACTAAAATACCAGGTCAGATAAACTTTAACACAATTTTTGCCTGTGAGCCAAGACTAAGCCATTCTTATTATCATTGTTGCAGTTTTAGCAAAAGTCCTAGAGAAGATGACTGATATAGGGATCACACTTCAAATGCCACCAGATATTTTAAACTATGTCATTTGGCTGCCAACTAAGGCAGTGGGGTCAGGAGTTAATAAGAGACTGGGCTAAATAAAGTATTGTTAAAGATAGTGTGAAGATAAATGTCTGTGGACCAGTCTACACTTACACGTGTCTCACATGACGTGGAACACACTTGGGTATTGGTATAGTCAGGCAAAACCTTGGTGTCCCCTTCATTCCCTCCTTCCCTCTCCTCCCCTGCAGGCTGTGTGGCTATAATTCTCTGGCTGTACTTCATCACACACACTGGCAGCATCCACAACAGAGTGTGATCGCTGACAAGACGACAAGGAGGCGGGAATTTGGCTCCTGGCACTGGGACAGTCTTTTTCCAAAACCCAAAGTGCTGTCTGCTACAGAGGAGGAAAAAATGGCGGGGAAGCTTACTGTGCTGCTTGCCCTATTTGTCATCTACATGACAGGTAAGTCAGTACTTGGGC
Organism: Stramonita haemastoma; assembly: GCA_030674155.1. Classification (NCBI taxonomy): domain Eukaryota; kingdom Metazoa; phylum Mollusca; class Gastropoda; order Neogastropoda; family Muricidae; genus Stramonita; species Stramonita haemastoma. Next base: position 63,274,070 of record CM060322.1, read on the forward strand.
TGGTTACTTATGTTAAGTCTGGTGTGTTGCCCTGTTATTCAGATACAATTGTGTAAGAAACCAGGGCAACAAAAGATTGATCTATGACAAAATTCTCTCTAAAAAATAAAGTTGCTCTGATTTGGAAGAAAATATATGCAAACAATTTTTTTACATAAAAAGGAAGCCCAAATTTCACGTGTAAAAATGCAGTGTGCCTTAAGGGGTACACAAATACAAAGGACACAGACTTAAAGCAGAAAGATCACCATGATCAAGAGTGAGCAGAGTGTTGTATGTCACTTTTAGCAGCAGTGTTTTGGGGCTGTGGTAGGGACAAAAGACATGCTGAAATGGGCAAAGAAGATGTTAGAATTTCGATCAGAAAGGATTTGCTGAAGAGCAGATGTTTAAAGGGTATTGGCATAAATATTAAGTTAGAGACTAGTCCAGTTTTAAGACATTTTGGATCCAAAGTAGATTTCTTCATAAAGGGCTGCTTCACAACTGCACTTTTGACAATGTAAGGAAATGTTCCAGTGAGGAGACTGTTGTTGACATTGTGAGTTAGAGTGGGTAGGAGTCTCTCAAGAAGCTCAACAAAGAGAGGCATTGGTAGGAAGGACAAAGGAACAAGATGTCAGTTTTGATTTCAAAATGATTTCATTTATTTTCTCAAAAAAGAGTAGAGAGACCCCAATTTGGGAATAGAGGTCAGAACATATGTCAGAGACTTTCTGGAGAAAACACTGACAAAACATGTCAGGCAGCTGGTTAGGTGGGCAGATACTAGGCAAGGAGAGGAAGGTTTTTCAAGGCAGAGCTGACTGCATACAGCAAACAGCTTTGACGTAGAACTACTGGTGGTCATCTTGGAGGAGCAATAATCATGATAGTGTCTATCTATCTATCCCTTAGTCTGGTGACTGTGGGGCACACCTGAAGACTTGACAACCAGTTCCCTCCATTCCTCTCTCTGTTCTGCCTTTCTCAAAGTTTTGTTGAGTTCTAGGCCTGTCCATTCGCTGATATTGTCCTCCCATCTCTTCCTTGGTCTGCCTCTTTTTCTTCGCCCTTGGACAGTGCCTTGTATTGTTGTTGTCCTCATAGGTGTATCTTGGGCAAACGGAACCTTGCAGAGCCCACCCTACTCCAAGTGGGATTTTTTGGGTTGGGGTTAACCGCCACAGCCTGACAGTGTAGTTTAGCTTATTGAACAGCGCAGGTAACACGATGTTTGGCAACCAGAAACATTTACTTGTCAAGGGTGATACCAGTTTTCCTGTATCGTCTCTCATCTTGAAGGCATACACGTTTGGCAAGAGGAAGATCATGGCACACAAGCAGATACCACCGAGAGAAGCTTCCTCAGAAGTTGAGATCTGGACTGTGATGACAACAACAATGACAATGGCGATAATTTACGGTGCTTTTGGTCTGTGATGATGGCATATGGGTGATGATGATGACGAAGACTTTAACTATGATGGCGTCAATGATGATGATAACTGTGATTATAATCATAACGATGATAATGATAAGGATGATGAAAACGATGACGACGATGATAATAAAGCTCACGACGATGGTAAAGAAAAAGATTATGACAACGCTGATGATGATGATGCCTTTAACAAAGATGGGGACGATGCTGATGTTTACGACGACGATGATCAGAACGACTGTAATGATGACAATGATGATGATGATGGTGATGATGTGATGATGATGATGGATGATGGTAGTGGTGGTGGTGGTAATGATGATGGTGGTGATGATGGTGATGATGATGATGATGATGATGATGATGAATGATGATGATGAGAAGAAGAAGAAGAAAAAGAAGAAGTTGATGATGACTTTATCGCCAGTAGTGACGATGACGACGGGGATAATGATAACAATGACAATGATTATGATGATGGTATTAGCGATGATAGCGTTGGTGATGATGATAATGATGCTTATATGATGATTTTAATGATGATAATGATGGTGATGACGATGGTGATGTTATGATAATGACGACGCTGATGATGTTCATCATAATGTTGATGAATTTGATGATGACAACGATCATGAATTCAATTGTGACGATGATGATGACGATGATAATGAAGGGGAGGAGGATAAGGAGGAGGAGGAGGAAGGGGAAGAGGATTGATGATGATGATGATGATGATGATGATGATGATGATGATGATGATGATGATAACGATGACGACGACGACGACGATAATGATGGTGGTGGTGGTGGTGTGGTGATGGTGGTGGTGGTAGTGGTGATGATGATGATGAAAATGATGATGATGATGATGATGATGATGATGATGATGATGACGATGATGATGATGATGATACTGGTCAGGTGTGAGGGGTCAGATATGTCCCAGCATGGAAAGCTGCTCTAACCATTTTAGGAAAATGCTCCGGGACAGTGCTGACAACAACAAGGTGTACTGTGGGTAGGTAGTCACACACACACACACACACACACACACACACACACACACACACACACAACACACACACACACAGACGCACACACACACACAAACACACACACACACAACGCACACACGCAGCCAACACAAAACACATACACACACAAACACAAAACCCCACACACAAACAAAAAACACACACACAGACGCACACACGCACGCACGTACAAACACACACACACCACAAACAAAACACACACAACCACACACACACGCACGCACACACCACACACACAACAACACACACACAACACACACCACACGCAACGACACACGAACGCGCGCTCACACATACACACACATAAACACACACGCACACACTCACACACACACACACCACACGCACACACACACACACAACACACACAGAGGCGGGTTTCATCTTAACCCCCTCCCACCTTCTCTGTACTCCTCTCCACTCCATGGGCCTGCTCTCTCTCTCTCTCTCTCCTTCTCTCTCTCTCCTCTCTCTCTCCTCTCTCTCTCTCTCTCTCTCTCTCTCTCTCTCTCTGATTTTAGTTTCAAAAAGGGCACAGACTGTTTGCAATAAGAAGGAAGGTGGCAGAATGGTTAAGACATTTGACTGCTAAACAAGTGAACTTTGAAGCTCTGGGCTCAATTCCCAATCTCTTCCTTTCTTTCCAGTTTGACGAAATAATTGAACTGAATCTCAAGGTCCTTCGGGTGAAACTATAAACCAGTTAGGGCCCCATGTGCGAATGCAAAGAGCATTTTGCGCAAACAATAGAAACGTGTTCCACTTTTTTGAAAGTAGGACTTATCCTGCAGGTAGGAAGAAATGATTAGTTTATATAAAGCAATCCCTCCCTGCACACAGGTGTTGTGTTTTGACATTACCTCTGAAGTCGGAATGTGGCTAACTAGATGGTGAGGGGTAAATGGTCGCATTGGCAAGAATGTCACCATTGGTGAACTTCAGAGCTCTTGCTGAACAAGAAAAATATTTGAACTTTGCATTTTCAAAAGTATGTTATTACAATGAAAGCAGTCATAGATTACAAACTGACATCACAAGCTATTTCACTCTGTTTCATTATAACATATTATTTCTCTGTTTGTACCTGCCCCCCTCCCCACCTCTCTCACTTCGCGCGAGTGTGTGTGTGTGTGTGTGTGTGTGTGTGTGTGTGTGTGTGTGTGTGTGTGTGTGTGTGCGTGCGTGTGTGCGTGCGTGCGTGCGTGCATGCGAGTGTGTGTGTGTGTGCGTGTGTATGTGTTATTTGTGTATATATGTGCATCCGCGCTGCGAATGCACATAAAGTTATTGCTTTTTTTGTGTGTGGTGTGTGTGTGTGTGTGTGTGTGTGTGTGTGTGTGTGTGTGTGTGTGTGTGTGTATGTGCATGTGTGTGTGTGCGTGTGTGTGTATTGTGTGTGTGTGTGACTACATATTTCTACATATGTATGCATGTCTGTATTTGTGCTTGTGCATCCCATCATCAATGAATATTTTTCATTCCTTGGCTAGTGCTCTGAGGTTCAACAATGGTGAGATTTTTGTATATGGGACCATTGTGCCACCCATTAAGGTGGCTGGGGGGACGGGACAGGTCAGTGGTCAGAGCACTCACTTTCCTGCAGCCAATGTTAAGCAGCATCGAGGGTGGTTACAAAGTGAACGGGTAACTGTTTGCGTGCCTTGGCTTCAGTATAGTCCCCCAGTTCACCCAGCTGTAAATGGGTATCTGCCCTCTTTAGGGTCAGGAAAGGTAAAGCAGCAAGGGAGAGTAGATGGGCGCCACCCTCAATATGCGGGACTTTGGAGAAGCTGAGGTCTCTGACGCCTCGCTCTCCTACGACCACATACGACATAGGACACCTTTGCCCTTTGTTTTACCTTTAAGGTGGCTGCATTGATTATGATTTGGGGCAGGATGTATAAACATGACGCCTGTGTGCATGCCTTTTTGAATTTTTGTCATGGGTTTCAACAGGCACGCAATGGCCTACTGTTCCAAAAGGTGGAAGTGCGCAGGATGTTCTGCATGCATTAGCACATGGGACCTCAGTTTATAGTCTTATCCAAAGGACTTTGAAAGAGGAGTGGTATCAGCATATTCATGTGTAAACCGTAACCTCCCTACCACGACGCACCACAACACACACACACACACACACACACACACACACACACACACACACACACACACACACACACACACACACACACACACACACACACACACACACACACACACACAACACACACACACCATTCGTCTCTCTGAAAAAAGCAAATCATGCATTTATGTACTGTGTGTGTGTGTGTAGCTTGTTTCAGCTGGAACTGAAGTGCTTCAGCTGGGCACTAAAGAAATGCCCTAAAGACTCGGTGCATGACGCAGAGAAGTACATACAGCAGCTAAGAGCTTCAAGGAATATCTATGTTTGTATAAAGAAGGAAGAAAGGAAGGAAAGAAAGAAAGGAAGGGAAGAATGAACGGGTGGGTGGATGGATGATGGATGAATGAGTGAATGGTTGGCTGGAGGAATAAATACATTGATGAATAAGTGAACTGTCAATTAAAATGAAATGATGCACGAATCAATAAATGGATGGATGAATAAACGGAAGGTGAACGAATAAATGGGTATTTGGAATAGAACAATCAATAGAGGAATGTCTGAATGGATGGATGATTGAATGAAGAAATTAATGGATGAATATCAAGGATGTGGGAATTAATAAATGCATAGATGAAAACTGAATGTCAAAGTCATTCGGATGAGACTATAAACCGAGGCCCCGTGTGCGAATGCACGCAGAACATCTTGCGCACACGTTAAAACCCCGTTCTGCCTTTCAGAAGAGCAGGCCATCGTGTGCCGGTAGGAGCGGATGACAATTTTTTTTTTTTAAAGCCAGCATGCACACAGGTGTATTTAGACACCATCCCTGATAAAATTAAAAAAACAACCGGGGATTTGGAGTCCCAGGGCGGCTCGGGGCTGTATATGACAACGTTCTGGTTGCTCCTGCAACGGTACTGGAACCATTCGAATTGGTCATTACCTTTCCAATGGATCATTCCAGTGGCTTGGAGAAGGTGGGGGGGGGGGGGGGGGCTCTGCTGCATGGGTAACAGCTTGCCCTCCATACTTTCTTACCCAGGCTTTGCGCTCTAAAAACTAGAGCGCAACTCCATAGTCTTCCGAGACTGATGGGTGCCTACAACTACTAGATAAAAATACGAATGGACGGACGAATGAATAAAAAATAAGTGTAGAAACGGATGACTAAATAATAGATGCATGAGTTACTGTATAGATAATGTAGAAGTGGAAGGAAGGAATCAATGAATAAATAAGTGAACGAATGACTTATAAAGCATATGAAAATCTCCTCACCTATAGACATGATTCTATCGCTGGAGAAGTAGTTACTTCCCAACAACAACAAAATGAGGGGGATTACTTATTCGTTTATTTTATTTATTTTTCATATAATAGAATAAGCAGTCATGTGCTTTTTTTTTTTTTTTTACATCCAGTGCCCGTGTGTTTCCAGTTTTGTAAATCTTGTCATCTTTTCCCACCGGTACACAATGGCCTACTCTTACGAAAAGCGGAGCAGGATTTAACGTATGCCCAAGATGTTCTGCGTGCGGTCGCACACGGGGCCTCGGTTTATAGTCTCGTCTGAAGGACTTTTGTGGGGAGTGGGGTCTGCACCGATGTTAACTCCAGAGGAAAAATCCCCTCGAACAGGAATCGAACCCGGGTCGTTAAATTGCCAGCGCAATGTTCTGACCACTAGGCACCCCTCCCTGAAGTGCCTCAGTGTCTGACTCAGCAAGGAGGCAAAGGACGGGTCAACTCAATCACGGTTTTTTTCCCCTCTCTCTCTAGGTAAACTAAATTCTTCCACTTGGACCCAGGCTTCCCATTGGCTGATGGCTGTGTCCGCCATGTTGGCAGCTGCCTTCCATCTTCGCCTTTGATCTCCATTACAAAAAACACCTGCCTGTATTCCCCAGCCACCTTCTGCTGTACTCACCATTCCAGAAAAGTAACACAGAAAAACACAGCTATTTCAAACTATGGAGTCTTGTAAACCTCACTACCTGAAAAGATACCAATGGACTGTATGTAGACTTCAACAACCGTCTCCCTCCACTACAGTACCCTCCTCCCCTTCCAAAAAAGAAAAGAAATCAACCAAAAAGAAACAAACAAAAAGCAAACCAATCCAAACGGGAAAACAGCTTGGTGAAAGAAATTCACAGTTGAATATATTTTTGGGGTTGTCAAGTAATCATGAAAATAATGATATGAGATATGATTGCTAAGATGTTGAAAACAATTCCCTACCAAAAAATCTATTAACTGTTGATTGTTTTTCTTTGTCAGTTAGATCGGTGTAACTTAAAAAAAAATCAAAATTCTGCTGTTTTAAAGATACACTGTTTCACAAAGTCATTTCCCAAATCATAGTTTCTTAACTTATTTTTTCACGATTAGCAGAGTTTGATATTGTTATTAGTTGTTGTTTGTTTTGTTTGTTGAAACTTTTTGCAAAATGTTAAACTGTGAAGAAATCCTGTTGCTTTGTTGTTAAAAAATTAAAGGCTGCTGTTTAATGTGACTGTTTTATTGAAGTGTTTCTCCCCCTCTCTCTCTCTCTCTCTCTCTCTCTCTCTCTCTCTCTCTCTCTCTCTCTCTCTCTCTCTCTCTCTCTCTCTCTCTCTCTCTCTCTCTCTCTCTGGGGGACAGATAGCCTAGTGGTCATAACATTACCCTGGCAATTTGACGACCCGGGTTCGATTCCAGTCGAGGAGATTTTTCTCACGGAGTTAACATTAGTGCTGACTCCACTCTCCCCAAAAGTCCTTCGGATGAGACTTTAAACAGAGACCCCGTGTGCGAACGCACGCAGAATATCTTGTGCACACTTAAATCCTGTTTCGCTTTTCGTAAGAGTAGGCCATCGTGTGCCGGTGGGAACAGATGACATTTTCAAAACTGCACACACACGGGGACTGGATGTAAAAAAGCACAAGAGTGCTTATTCCATTATCCTCGATATAAAAGAAAAAAATCTCTCTCTGTCTCTGTCTCTCTATGTCTCTGTCTCTGTCTGTCTGTCTGTCTGTCTGTCTGTCTGTCTGTCTGTCTGTCTGTCTGTCTGTCTGTCTGTCTGTCTTCTCTCTCTCTCTCTCTCTCTCTCTCTCTCTCTCTCTCTCTCTCTCTCTCTCTCTCTCTCTCTCTCTCTCTCTCTCTCCCTCCCTCTCTCTGTCTTTCTCTCTCACTGTCTTTCTTTCTCTTTCTCTATATCTCACCAGGTTTGTCTGTTTCACCATAATCTGGCAGTCTTCCACACCCCGAATCTGAAAGCACTGATATGATAATTATGTAGGTGTGCCTTTTAGCATGTCCTGCCTGAATACATGCAGATGTATCTGAATGTGTGGTCCAGCGTCTGTATGCTTTCAGGACTGTAACCACAAACGATTAAATAAAAAAATATATATATTAATAATAATACGTGGAATTTATATAGCACTATATCTTGCAAAAAAACAAATCAAAGTGATTTGATACATGATGAATGAATCGATCAACATATATATGAATTGAAAATACACGAATAAGTGAATACATTAATGACACTTTGTTATGACAGAATCCACAAAATTGTCATGATCTAGGGAACTGAATAAATAAAAGAATAAAAACCTGACAATTTATCGTCATAACAAAATAAATCTATCTCTTTCAAGCCTGGATAAAACATACACCTCAGTCTACCAGTTGACCTCTCTGATCTTGTCTATTCACATCTGTTTGTCGCTTCTGGGCCACACCGTATACAACAAACAACAACAATAAGAAGAAGAAGAAGAAGAAGAAAGAAGAAGAAGAAAAAGAAAAAAAACAACAACAACAACAACAACAACAAACAGCAACAACAATAATAACAACTACAACAACTGTAGAGAGGGGGGGGGAATAGGTAAAGATAAGGACTCTGGCACTCAACGCTCAATGTTATGATGTGAGACCAAACAGGGTTGCTATGGCAAAAAGGTAAAAAGGTAAAGGTGTCCCATAACTGATGTGGTGGTAGGGGAGCGAGGCATCAGATACCTCAGCTTCTCTAGGGGCCAGCATATTAAGGGCGGCGCCCATCTCCTCTCCCTCGCTGTTTTACCTTCCCTGACCCTAAAGAGGGCAGGTGCCCATTGACAGCTGGGTGAACTGGGGAAATGTATTGAAGCCAAGGCGCGCAACTGGTCATCCATCCAGCTGGTAACCACGCTTGATGCTGCTCGTCTTATCCGAAAGACTAGCAACCAGACCTCCACTCAAAGTTTTGGGCCCAAACAGGAATCGAAATACCACACGCTTTGACCGGACTTTTCGCTTTCTAGAGAGGCACGTTACCTCTAGACCATCGATCCACCTATGCCTTTTATGAATTATGTAGGTTGCATAGGTGAGATATATGGTAGAGTAGTAGTAGGCACCCATCAGTCTCGGAAGACTATGGAGTTGCGCTCTAGTCTTTAGAGCGCAAAGCCTGAGTATGTATGCATGGAGGAGGGCAAGCTGTTACCTATGCAGCAGACCTCCCCTCTCCACGGCACTGGAATGATCCATTGGAAAGGCAATGACCGATACGAATGGTTCCAGTACCGTCGCAGGAGCCACCAGAACGTTGCCATATACCTACGCCCCGAGCTGCTCTGGGACTCCAACTCCCCGATTTTCCCTCAGGGATGGTGTCTAAACACGACACCTGTGTGCATGCTGGTTTGTTAT
>CM060322.1:63288434-63295451 GCA_030674155.1 Stramonita haemastoma
CCCCCCCTTTTTTTTTCTTCTTCTTCCTTCTTCCGCCTTTTTTTTTGAAGGGGTAAGGGGTGGGTGAGGTGGGAGTGGGGAGGGGAAGGAGGAAGGAGGGGTGGGGAGTAGATGGGTTGGGATGGTTGGGTGGGGTAGGTAGGTGAGGCAATCTGAGGAGAGCAGCAAGGTGCGAAGAAGGCCAGGAGGAGAGAGGAGAGAGAGAGAGAGGAGGGAGAGGAGGGGAGTAGGGGGAGTGAGAGGGTTGAGAGAGGAGGGGAGGGAGTGCGAAGAAGGAGGTAGAGGAAGAGGAGAGAAGAGGAGGAGATGAGAGTGGAAGAGAGGACAGAGGAGAGAGAGAGAGGAGAGAGAGGAGAGGAGAGAGAGAGAGAGAGAGGAGGAGAGAGAGAGGAGAGAGGAGAGAGAGAGAGGGAGAGAGAGAGAGAGAGAGAGAGAGAGGAGGAGAGAGAGGAGAGAGAGAAGAGAGGGAGAGAGAGAGGAGAGAGAGAGAGAGAGAGAGGTGAGGGAGAGAGAGAGAGGAGAGAGAGAGAGAGAGAGAGAGAGAGAGAGAGAGAGAGGGGAGAGAGAGAGTAAATGACTGACTGACTGATTGAATGAATGAATGAGTGATCCGTATTTTCCAAGGGTAACAGATAATAATAATAATAATATAATAATAATATAACAATAACAATAACAATAATAATAATATATGGAACTTATATAGCGCTATATCTTGTAAAAAAAAAATCAAAGCTTGCACTCGACCCTCACAACAAACAACCAATGACAATAAATAATTCTAGCAAATTCGAAAGCACACACGCGCGCGCCGCGCACGTGCACACACACACACACCGCACGCACACACACACACACACACACACACACACACACACACACACACACACACACACACACACACACACACACACACACACACACACACACACACACACACACACACACACACACACACTTATAGAGGTTATACATTTTGACAGGGTGAATGGAATTTCAAATGTTGAAGGCAGGGACAAATAGGAGATGAAAACAGAAGACAAAAATCTTAGGTTTGAAAACAAGTGTGTCTTGAGGTTGGATTTAAAAGTGTCATATGTAGGCTTTTGCCGAAGGGAGAGAGGGAGGTCATTCCAGATTGATGGACCAGAAGTAGAGAAAGAGCGGCGGCCAACGGTAGACAGGTTGAATCTCGGAATTTTTAAGGATAAGGTATCTGCAGCCGAGCGGAGGGGAACGAGAAGGTGTGTACACGTGAAGACATTCACCGAGGTAGGAGGGTGCTGTTTTGTGGAGACATTTATAACAGAGAGTACTGATCTTGCTTGTATTAAGTACATTTTTCATCCTGATAAAGGACAAGAGAGAGAGAGAGAGAGAGAACTCGAACTCGAACTCGAAATGTTTATTGAGAGTAAATGGATAAGCACAAAGCTTATCCACTCAGAGAGAGAGACAGAGACAGAGACAGAGAGAGACACAGATAGAGAGACAGAGACACAGAGAAACAGAGACAGAGGTAGAGACAGACACACAGAGAAGAAGGGACAGGAAGAGGACGATGGTAGCTGTCCTCGTTAAATTCGTTCAACCAAGCGCAAAAGATGATGGTGAAATTCTTTGTGTGTGTGTGTGTGTGTGTGTGTGTGTGTGTGTGTGTGTGTGTGTGTGTGTTGTGTGTGTGTGTGTGTTGTGATCAAGCACAGGAAGTCATTTGGCTTGCTTCCAATCGGAAAATAATTTCTGTTTTTATAAGGCTTTCTTTTTTGTGGGTGGGTGGGTGGGTCTCTTTCTTTCTTTCTTTCTTTCTTTCTTTCTTTCTTTCTTTCTTTCTTTCTTTCTTTCTTTCTTTCTTTTCTTTTTTCTTTCTTTCTTTCTTTCTTCCCGCCTCTCTGTTTCTGTGTTTCTCTGTCTTTCTTTATTTCTTTGGTATTATTGATACAGTCAAGCATAACATAAAAAAGAAAAGAATAGAAAAAAAAGAAAGAAAGAAAGAAAAGTTTGGGGAAAAAAAAAAACCGCCAGCAAACGCAAATATCACACCATTAGTGAATTTTGGAGCTCTAATCTGAAAAACGAAAAAAACAAACAACACCTAAACTAATACAGTATATTGCTGAAAAGTATTCCTCACTAACTTCATCAAGTTATTTTTCTTATGGATTTACATTTGTCAGGAATGAAAGACTACTCAATTTGTAAAAGAAAACATTTTTAAATTAACGTTAAAGAAATAAAAACTAGGATCTTTTTTCTCAAGTTAAGTTAAATCAGACTGACTATCAATCTCCAAACAAGCCAAGCAACTTTACTTTTAAAAAAAGGGCGTTTGTGTGAAAATACACAGCGTGCATGCAGTATTACAGAATCAGTTTTCTTTCTTATGCACTCAAACACTTTTATGTGGGTATCTTACCCAGTGAAGGGACATGCCCAACATAATAAGTTTTCATGGATTTGGAATAGATCTAGTTTAATTTCATGGTATCTGTAATTTAAACGTTGTTCCCTTTTGTTTCAGAAATATTCCCACAGATGACTGGCCCAATTTTTTTGTGTGTGTCTATAGACTGACACCTTAAATATCTAAAACGTTCGTTCCTAGTTATTGACCCCCCCACCTTCCTCCAACAAAAAAAGTCGAAAACAAAAACAAAACAAAATAAAGAAACCAAAAAGCAAACACCCAAACTCAAAATCAAACCACCACCAACAAAAAAAAAACAACCCTAAACAACTCCTCAAACAACAACAACAACAACAAAACAAACAAACGAGCAAACAAAAACAAAAACCAAACTAAAACCAACCAACCAAACAACAACAACAACAACAACAACAACAACAACAAAACAACACCCCTCCCTCCAAAAACCCACCACGACCACCACTAGCACAACTACCAAAACTTGACTTACAAAATTAACAGGCTTTCTAAAAAACAAAAAAGCAATGAGCTTTGTACTCTAAATTCTCCAAGTTGGCCCAAAACAACAAGGAAGTCATCAGTGTGTAGTGTGTCATGAATAGGCTACATTGAAAGCACTTGTAGTAGTCTCAGCCGCCGCTGTAGTCTAGTGGTTGGGGCGTTGGACTCGTAATCTAAAGGTTGCGGGTTCGATCCCAGCTTTGGGCTATGGCTTTGTGCCCTTGGGAAAGGCACTTTACGGCTATTTTCTCACCCCAACCAGGTGTAAAAGGGGTACCAACCTTGTGTTGGGGGTTAACCCTGCGATAGACTGGCGTCCTATCCAGGGGGGAGTCTATGACTCTCAGTTGCTTAACGCCACAGAAACCGGGATAAGCACCGGCCTGGTGAGCCTTAGGCTCGGGACAGACTTTAACTTTAACTTGTAGTAGTCTACAAATTTTGTATCAGCCAGCCACTTGCTCGTTGAGTATGAATGCGCGAGGATTCCTATTGACCCAGTGACCTTTTTCATGACCTACCGACCCTGTGGGTCCTCTCTCTGTCTCTGTCTGTGTGTCTGTTTATCTCTCTGTTTATGTGAGGAAACGATGGGAAGATAACATTAGAGTGTGGACAGGGGCTTGAGTGGAGCGAGCGATCTGCTACAGAGGGCGGAGGACCGTGAGGAGTGGAGGAAGCTGGTTGCAAAATCTTCAGTGGTGCCCGCCCCCCCACTGTCCGCGGGACTACGGGACAGGTGAAGGGTGAAGGTTATGTGTCTCGGTATAATTATGATCCACAAAGAATCTGTTGTTGTTTTTCTTGTTTTTCTTGTTTTTCTTGTTTCATCATAATATTTTGCATACCAATATACCCCCCCCCCCCCCCCAACTCTGTGTTTTGTGGCCTAAGGCCAATGTAGGCTACATGTATGTTAGAAATATTCAGAGTTCAGAGTTCTCTGTCTGTCTGTCTGTCTGTCTGTCTGTCTCTCTCTCTCTCTCTCTCTCTCTCTCTCTCTCTATATATATATATAATTTATATCTGTCCATCTACCTGTCTGAGTGTGTCTGTCTGTATTTATCTATCTCCCCATACTTTTGACAATTTGACGACCCGAGTTCGATTCCCGCTCGAGGAGATTTTTCTCCTGGAGTTAACATCAGTGCGGACTCCACTTCCCCCAAAAGTCCTTCGGATGAGACTTTAAACCGAGGCCCCGTGTGTGAAAGCATGTAAAACATCTTGCGCACATGTCAAATCCTGTTCCGCTTTTCGTAAGAGTAGGCCATCGTGTGCTGGTGGGAACAGATGACAAGATTTACAGAACTGCATACACACGGGGACTGGATGTAAAAAAGCGTATGATTGCTTTATCCCATTATTCTCGATACTAAACAATAAAATAAATAAAAATGAATAAATAAATAAATAAATGAATAAATAAATAAATAAATAAATGAATATGTAGTACGTACATCTGCATGTATGTATGTCTATGACTTAAAAAAAATCTAAAATCCTAACCATATAAACCGGCCATTCTGCAGTCTTCGAAATGACTTTTCCTTTTTTTCTTTCTCAAGTCAAAATCTCAGCTAGCTTCAAGTGGACCTCATCGCCTCTAGAAGAAGAAGAAGGAGAAACAACCTGTCAGCTGACCTTTTGCTGACCTTAGCTGTCCTGGGACAGCGAAATGCCATGCCCTGTCCTGTCCCGTCCTGTCCTGTCCTGTCAAGTGTGTGTGTGTGTGTGTGTGTGTGGCGGCAAGTCAAGATACCTACCTGCCACCTGTGCAACCGTCAGTTTACACATCAACACCGTGAAAGTTCACACCTGTGAAGATCAACACGTAGACATGCTTACACCTTTCTCTACATGGCTTGTTTCGTGGGGTTGGAGAGTATTTATTTATTTATTTATTTATTTATCTATTTATTTATTTATTTATTTATTTATTTACCTATGTATTTCTTTATTTATTTAGAAAGAAAGATCAAATCAATCAAATCAAATCGAATTCTTTTATTTCGAGGATAATGAATAATTATAAGCACTCATGTGCTTTTTTTTTTTTTACATAGATCTAGGTCCCCGCCCTTATCAGGGATAACATAATGTAAAAAAACAACAACCACCAACGAACAGACCCCCCCTCTCCCCCCCCCAATAAAAAAACCCCAAGCCCAACAAAACCTAACAACAAACCCTCCTCCCCCAAAAAAACAACAATAAAAAACCTAAAAAACGAGTGAACGAAAGAAAGAAGGACGTAGAAAAGAACTTAAGGGGTAAAAGCTGGAAAAACAGACCCCCCCAAAAAAAAAAGAAAAAAAAAAAAAAGAAAAAGAAAGAAAGACTATGAAAAGAAAAGGAAAAAAAACAACCTTAAAAAGCAACAAAAATCAAGAGCCGAAACAAAACCAAAAACAAAAGAAAGAAAGAAAAAGTGAAAGGACAATGGCTGACATAAGTCCCCCCCCCCCCCTCTTACTTTTGTCAGTTTTTTTTTAAAGTCCTTTTTTCTTGTTTTATGTTTGTCATGAAAGTGACCACAATTTTCTTTCAGACACAGGTTTCGTAAAGTAGGTAACTGAAAAACTAAAGGGAAAAGTGAACAATTACTTTTTGTTTGTGTAAATGAAAAAGAAGAAAAAAACGATGAACCATTATATAAAGCAAAGAAAAAAGAAAAGAGAGAGAGAGAGAGAGAGAGAGAGAGAGAGAGAGAGAGAGAGAGAGAGAGAGAGAGAAGAGAGAGAGAGAGAGGAGAGAGAGAGAGAGAGCATTACATAAACTAAAGAAAACGAAAATCAAAAAACAAAGAGGTAAAAAAAACAAACAAAAAACAAAAAAACGACTGAGTAAAGAAAATGCACAAACAACTCCATAAGCAAAGAAAAATAAATAAATGAAAGAATGAAAAGAAAAAGAAAAAAGAAGAGAAAAAGGTACAAAAGCTGTTACATAAAACGAACCATTATGTTCACATCTGTGACTGTCTTCACAGGTTATACACTCCTTCTCGTTCCCTCCGCTCTGCTGCAGATACCCTGTACTTACAAATACCTAGATTCAACCAACTCACCGTTTGCCGTCGGTCCCCTCTTTCTCTATTTCTGTCCATCGGTCTGGAGTGACCTCCCCCCCTTCGCCCAAAACCTACTTATTAAACTTTTTAATCCAACCTTAAGACATATATATTTATTTCTAACAAAAACAAACAAACACTAAACCACCCCCCCAAAAACCTCCTTGCTGTTTTTTCTCATATTTTTTTGTTTTAAAAAAAACCGATACCTCCACCCCCCACACCCCGGCCCAAAATGATTACCTTCAGTTTGGTTGTGTGTTTGTGTGTGTGTGTGTGTGTGTGTTGTGTGTGTGTGTAGTGTGGTGTGTGGACACGTGTGTTGGTGTGTGTGTTGTGTGTGTGTGTGTTTTTTGTGTGTTGGTGTGTGTTGTGTGTGTGTGTGGTTGCATGTGTAAAAGTAATTTGCAAGCTTTTGATTTTTTTTTTACAAGATATTTCGCTACTTAAATTTCATGTATATAATTTATCATTATTAAAAAAAAAAAACCCAACACACAAACAAAAATTTAAAAAAATAATAACGGAAAAAAAGGGACTTAACTAAAAACACAAAAACAAAAAAAACACTAGCAAAATTGAAAAAAAAGAAAAAAAGTAAAAAGACACACAGACCATCAAGCAAACAAACGATTAAAAAAAAATGTTTTGTTTGTGCGGTTTTTTTTTTTTTTTTTTTTTTTTTAAAAAAGAAGAAAAAAACACACACACACAGACACAGACACAGACTGACAGACAAGATCACAACATAGACACACACCTTTAAAACCCAAAACACATACAACAGGCACCCCCCCCCCCCCCAACCAGACCCCCCCCCCCCCACACACCCTTCCCTTTCCCCTCACCAGCCCCCGTCTACCACCCCCCTCCCCCCACCTCCCCCAGTATTTTTGGAGATAAAAAAAATTTAAAAAAAATTTAAAATTTTAAAAAAAAAAAAATAATTTTAAAAAATTTTTAAAAAAAAAAACAAAACACAGCAGTTTTTTACTGCAAATCAAAAAAAAAGCCC
>CM060322.1:63295551-63300551 GCA_030674155.1 Stramonita haemastoma
TCTTTATCCAGAACTCAATAGCTAAGTCTGGATCAGTAATGTTGAATGCTTCCGAGAGCGTGGAGTTACGTAGTTATAGGAGAAAAAGCTGTTCATTAAACTTTGCGAAAGAACGATAGGTTATAGTTTTATGGCCAGGTTTGGGAATTTTTGTTCCTTTTTTTGACCATGTGGCACAGACTGGGTAGTGATCGCTGCAGTTATAGACAGGGACACATGTTTCTATGATGCTTTCAGGGTTGGATACATAGATATGGTCAATTAGTGTGTTTGAATTTGATGTGACTCTCGTGGGAGATTTAACAAATTGGTGAAGATTGAATGAATTTATAACTTGGGTCCATTGATTATGTACTTTAGTTAGGTCAATATTGAAGTCGCCCAGTAAGATTAGTTCCTGAGATTCAAGTAGGACTTCATTCATCATGGAATCGAATTTGTCAATCCAATTTGTTCTTTCTGTTGGATTCCTGTAGCAGAATCCCATTACAACAGGCCCTGTGCCTTTCACTGAAACTTCAATCCAGATAGATTTTATTTCATGACGTTCTAGATCAGGGAGACGTTTGAATGTTACAGATTCACTAAAATAGACTAAGACACCTGTTTCTTTTGGCTTTTGTGGATCTTTTCGCAAGATTTTACAACCTGGTATGTGTATGTCATTGTCCATTATATGTGAGAGAGACAGACAGAGAGACACAGAGAGAGACACAGAGACAAAGAGACAAAGAGAGAGAGAGAGAGAGAGAGAGAGAGAGAGAGAGAGAGAGAGAGAGAGAGAGAGAGAGAGAGAGAGAGAGAGAGACAATGACAATGACAATGACAAAAGTTTATTGTTATAGGCAGGATGCCCATTAACAAGGGGACAGTGGGAAGGGGGCTGGGCACAACACACAAAATGTCATGTACTGAGAACTTCCTTAATTACAACCCAAAAGGTCATCATGTCATGGATGCCATAACATTGTTACATGATAAATTTAGATCCTTTTTTCATAAGCTTTGATTACCCCTTACAATTGAAATTTTCAAGGGGGAGGAATTTCCACAAAACTGTACAAATCCAAAAATCACCATCTAACAACAAACTGGTCAGCGACAAGAAAACTATGTTACGATGTATCTTCGTCCCTCTTTTTTCATGGCTTGTGCAACTCTACACCACTAACAGGTGACAGATCCGTGATATTCCAGGAGGCATGTCGGGTTCAGCTATTCTCTCTCTCTGAGAGAGAGAGATAGAGAGAGAGAGAGAGAGAGAGAGAGAGAGGAGAGAGAGAGAGAGAGAGAGAGAGAGAGAGAGAGAGAGAGAGAGAGAGAGAGAGAGAACACTGAATACTTAACACTAAAATTGTTTTATGTATGTACATAGATCTTAGGCCACAATACACTTTCAGGGACAAAAAATTGAACTATGCAAAAAATGAAGTTATATGACTATAAATTCATTTCCATTTTTGCCCCCGAAAGTGTATTATGGTCTAAGGCTGATGTTAATTAAACAATGTCAGTGTTCAGAGAGAGACAGAGATAGAGAAGGGAGGGGGGAGAAACACTTCAATAAAACAGTCGCATTCAACAGCAGCCTTTATTTTTTGAACAACAGACAGGTTTTCTTCACAGTTTAACATTTTGCAAAAAGTTTCAACAAACAAAACAAACAACAACCATTAACAATATCAAACTATGCCAATCGTGAAAAAATAAGATAAGAAATTATGATTTGGGAAAGTACTTTGTGAAACAGTGTATCTTTAAAACAGCAGAATTTTTTTTTTTAGTTACACTGCTCTAACTGACAAAGAAAAACAATCAACAGTTAATAGATTTTTTTGGTAGGGAATTTTTTTCAACGTCTTAGCAATCATATCTCATATCATTTATTTTCATGATTACTTGACAACCCCAAAAATATATTCAACTGTGAATTTCTTTCACCAAGCTATTTTCCGTTTGGATTGGTATGCTTTTTGTTTGTTTCTTTTTGGTTGATTTCTTTTCTTTTTTGGAAGGGGAGGAGGGGTACTGTAGTGGAGGGGAGACGGTTGTTGAAGTCTACATACAGTCCATTGGTATCTTTTCAGTAGTGAGGTTTACAAGACTCCATAGTTTGAAATAGCTGTGTTTTTCTGTGTTACTTTTCTGGAATGGTGAGTACAGCAGAAGGTGGCTGGGGAATACAGACAGGTTTTTTTTGTAATGGAGATCAAAGGCGAAGATGGAAGGCAGCTGCCAACATGGCGGACACAGCCATCAGCCAATGGGAAGCCTGGATCCAAGTGGAAGAACTTAGTTTACCTAGAGAGAGAGAAAAAAAAAAACGTGATTGAGTTGACCTGTCCTTTGAGTCCTTGCTGGGTCAGACACTGAGGCACTTCAGGAGGGGGTAGACTAGTGGTCAGAACATTGCGCTGGCAATTTAACGACCCGGGTTCGATTCCTGTTCGAGGGGATTTTTCCTCTGGAGTTAACACTCCCCCCAAAAGTCCTTCAGACGAGACTATAAACCGAGGCCCCGTGTGCGAACGCACGCAGAACATCTTGCGCATACGTTAAATCCTGCTCCGCTTTTTGTAAGAGTAGGCGATTGAGTACCGGTGGGAAAAGATGACAAGATTTACAAAACTGGAAACACACGGGCACTCACTCACTCAGTCCCATGTCCCAAAGGACGTAGGGGGGACATGAGAGAAAACGCAACGGAGATCTTTTTCCATGCTTCACGATCCTGTGTGGCTAGTAGGAGGCGTTGCAGGGGTTGGGCAGTCCAGTCTTTGATGTTGTCAACCCATGATTTCTTTTGGCGGCCTCTTCTTCTCTTGCCCTCGACTGTTCCTTGCAAGATGGTTTTTGCTAGGGTGTTGTGTCTTGTGGTGTGACCAAACCACATCAGCTTTCTCCTCTTTATGGTGGAGAGCAAAGGCTCATGGGGGCCCACACGCTTTTTGATTTCTTCTTTCACATAGTTATTGGTCTTGTGTTCTTTGTATGATATTTTGAGGAGTCTTCTGTGGCACTTGTTCTCGAATGCTTGGATTCTTCTCTCTAACTCTGCTGTCAGAGTCCATGATTCACAGCCATATAGGAGGATAGATATCACGAGGGATTTGTAGAGGTGGTATTTGGTGCAGAAGCTGATGTTGTTGCTTCTGATGATCCTCTGGAGTCTGACTAGAGCAGATGTTGCTGTTGCAATGCGAGCTTTCACCTCATTGTTTGATGTGCCATCTTTTGTTAGGATGGAGCCTAAGTATTTGAATTGGCTCACCTCTTCCAATATTTCTCCATTCATCTTTATTTCCGTGCTGTCATTACTCGCGCTGTTGACCATGATCTTCGATTTCTCTGTACTGACCTCCATGCCGTATGCGCTCGCTCGATCTGTTAGACTGTCTGTGAGGATTTGCAGTTCTTGTTTGCTGCTGCCCATGAGGTCAATGTCATCTGCAAATCTGAGGTTGCAAAGGGGTCTTCCACCAATGGAGATGGAAGTGTGGTGGTTTTGCAGTGTCTCTGTCATGATGTTTTCGAGGAAGAGGTTGAAGAGTACAGGTGAGAGAAGGCAGCCCTGGCGGACTCCAACCGTGGTCTTGAAGAACTCGCCCACGTGATTGTTCATGAAAACTGCACTGCTTGCATTCTCATACAGAGCCTTGATGACTTCAATTAGGCAGTTGTCAATGTTGAAGTGCCTGAGTACTTGCCAGAGGCCGTCATGCCATACCCTGTCAAAGGCCTTTTTGAAGTCTATAAAATTGTGGTACAAGTCTTTTTGGTGTTGGAGATGCTTCTCTATCAGAATTCTCAGGTTGAAAATTTGTTCCATTGTGCTGCGTTTTGGTCTAAAGCCCGCTTGTTCTTCTGCCAGGAGTTTTTCTGCTTGGTTTTTCAGTCTGTTGAGGACTACCTGCAGCATGATCTTGCTAGGATGGCTTATGAGACTGATGGTTCTGTAGTTCTGACATTGCTTGAGGTTTCCTTTCTTTGGCAGGGGTATTACAAGAGACTGTGTCCATTCTTTTGGCCATTCTTTGGTGTCGTGGATCTTCTGACAGAGATCTGTGAATCGCCTTGCTGTTTCATTCCCTCCATTTTTTATGAGTTCAGCTGGGATGTTATCGATTCCAGGGGACTTCCCCTTCTTCAATTGTTTAATAGCTGTGTCTACTTCACACCTTAGTATTGGTGGGTCTTTATCTTGGTGTTCAGGGGGTTTGTTGGAAACTATGTTGGTATCTGGGCGTAGTGGGTAGTTATACAATCCCTCACAGTATTCTGTCCAGCGTTGGAGGATGGCATTGGATGTAAAAAAAAAAAAAAAAAAGCACATGAGTGCTTATTCTATTATCCTCGATATATGAAAAAATAAATAAAATAAACGAATAAGTAATTCCCCTCATTTTGTTGTTGTTGGGAAGTAACTACTCCTCCAGCGATAGAACCATGTCTATACGTGAGGAGATTTTCATCTGCTTTATAAGTCTTTCATACACTTATTTATTTATTGATTCATTCCTTCCGCTTCTACATCATCTATGCAGTAACTCATGCATCTGTTATTTAGTCATCCATTCATCCACTTATTTTTTATTCATTCATCCCTCCATTGTTATTTCATCTATGCATTTATTAATCCCCGACATCCTTGATATTCATCCATTAATTTATTCATTCAATCATCCATCCATTCAGACATTCCTCTATTGATTGTTCTATTCCAAATACCCATTTATTCATTCATTTTTCTGTTTATTCATCCATCCGTTTATTGATTCGTGCATCATTTCATTTTAATTGATAGTTCACTTATTCATCAATGTATTTATTCCACCAGCCAGCCATTTTATTTATTCATTGATCCATCCACCAACACCTTCATTCTTCCCTTCCTTTCTTTCTTTCCTTCCTTCCTTCTTTATACAAACATATATAATCCTTGGAGTTCTTTGTGATCCGTATGTGCTTCTTTGCCTCGTGCATCGTGTCTTTAGGGCATT
>CM060322.1:63305551-63320551 GCA_030674155.1 Stramonita haemastoma
ACCATGTTGTCAATGGTGATACCAGTTGACCATCATCATCATCACCACCATCATCATCACCATCATCGGCGTTGTCGTCGTCATCGATATATCATCGTATTTATTATCATCCTTCTCCTCCTCCTCATCATCATCATAATCATCTTCGTCGTCGTCATAATTATAGTCGATGTCATCACCATCGTTGTTAAAGTCATCATCGTCATTATCGTTGTCAACATCTTCATCGTCATCATCGTCATGAACTTCATCGTCGTCGGCGTCGTTGTCATCATCTTCATTATTAATCATCATTATGGTTACTGTCACCATCGTCATCATCATCATTGACACCACCATAGTTAAAGCCATTGTCATCATTGTCATCATCATTATCATTTCATCACCACAGACCAAAAGCACTGTAAATTATCGCCATTGTCAATGTTGTTTTCATCACAGTCCAGATCTCAACTTCTGAGGAAGCTTCTCTCGGTGGTATCTGCTTGTGTGCCATGATCTTCCTCTTGCCAAACGTGTCTGCCTTCAAGATGAGAGACGATACAGGAAAACTGGTATCACCCTTGACAAGTAAATGTTTCTGGTTGCCAAACATCGTGTTACCTGCGCTGTTCAATAAGCTAAACTACACTGTCAGGACTGTGGCGGTTAACCCCAACCCAAAAAATCCCACTTGGAGTAGGATGGGCTCTGCAAGGTTCGGTTGGCCCAAGATACACCTATGAGGACAACAACAATACAAAGCACTGTCCAAGGACGAAGAAAAAGAGGCAGACCAAGGAAGAGATGGGAGGACAATATCAGCGATTGGACAGGTCTAGAACTCAACAAAATGTCGAGAAAGGCAGAACAGAGAGAGGAGTGGAGGAACTGGTTGTCAAGTCTTCAGGCATGCCCCTATAGTCGCCAGACTAAGGATAGATAGACACTATGATTATTGCTCCTCCTAGATGACCACCAGCAGTTCTACTTCAAAGCTGTTTGCTGTATGCAGTCAGCTCTGTCTTGAAAAACCCTTCCTCTCCTTGCCTAGTATCTTCCCACATAACCAGCTGCCTGACATGTTTTGTCAGTGTTTTCTCCAGAAAGTCTCTGACATATGTTCTGACCTCTATTCCCAAATTGGCGGTCTCTCTACTCTTTTTTTTGATATGCCTTTTCAATCAATAACTTACACATATTCAGAACATTATTCTATATCAAAACAAGATTTGACGAAAATAAATGAAATAATTTTGAAATCAAAACTGACATCTTGCTCCTTTGTCCTTCTACCAATGTCTCTCTCTGTTGAGCTTCTTGAGAGACTCCTACCCACTCTAACTCACAATGTCAACAACAGTCTCCTCACTGGAACATTTCCTTACTTTGTCAAAAGAGCAGTTGTGAAGCAGCCCCTTATGAAGAAATCTACTTTGGATCCAAAATGTCTAAAAACTGGACTAGTCTCTTATCATTTGTGCCAATACCCTTAGAAATATTTGTTCTTCAGCAAATCCTTTCTGATCTAAATTCTAACATCTTCTTTGCCCATTTCAGCATGTCTTTTGTCCCTATCACAGCACCAAAACACTGCTGCTAAAAGTGACAAACAACACTCTCCTCACTCTTGATCATGGTGATCTTTCTGCTGTAGGCCTACATGTATTTGTGTACCCCTTAAGGCACAACAGATTTGTCCACATAAAATTTGAGCTTCCTTTTTTATGTAAAAAAAATCTTGTCTGCAAATATTTATCTCCCAATCAGAACAACTTTTAAGAAATAATTTTGTCATAGATAAATCTTTTGTTGCCCTGGTTTCCTACACAATTATATCTGAATAACAGGGCAACACACCAGACTTAACATAAGTAACCAGCCCAAGTGCTGACTTACCTGTCATGTAGATGACAAATACAGCAAGCAGTACAGTAAGCTTCCCCGCCATATTTTCCTCCACTGTAGCAGACGACACTTTGGGTTCGGAAAAAGACTGTCCCAGTGCCCGGAGCCAAATTCCCGCCCCCTTGTCGTCTTGTCAGCGATCACACTCTGTTGTGGATGCTGCCAGTGTGTGCTGATGAAGTACAGCCAGAGAATTTATAGCCACAAGCTGCAGGGAGGAGAGGGAAGGAGGGAATGAAGGGGACACCAAGGTTTTGCCTGACTATACCTATACCCCAGTGTGTTCTATGTCTGACAAGTCTAGACTGGTCCACAGACATTTATCTTCACACTATCTGTAACAATATTTTATTTAGCCCCGTCTCTTGTTAACCCCTGAACCCCACTGCCTTAGTTGGCAGCCAAATGACATAGTTTAAAATATCCTGTGACATTTGATCCCTATATCAGTCATCTTCACTGGGACTTTGCTTAAACTGCAACAATGATAATAAGAATGGCTGAGTCTTGGCCCACAGGCAAAAATTGTGTTAAAGTTTATCTGACCTGATATTTTTAGTGTCTATTGTAGGGGACACTAAACAGTCAGAACACTTGCTCTCCCATAGCTAAAAGTTCAACAGCTTTCTTGGGGAGGACGTCTAAACACAACCTTACTTGCATGCCTTATTGAAACTTTGTCATCTGTTCCTACCAACACAAAATGGCATACTCTTTTTAAAGGCAGGACAGATTTTTAACATGTGCGTAAGATGTTCTGTATGCGTTCACACGTGGGACCTGGATTTATAGTCTCATCTGGAGGACTTCAGGGAGCAGACTGGGTACTGATGTTAAGCAGGCCTAGGCCAAAAGTTGTGTCAGTTATTGATGTCAGCTTATTGCCAAGGCCTACACTAAAATGTTGTGATGTTGTAAAATGTTGTGTTGAGATTGCCTTCAGCCATGACAAGCTCTTAACAGAACAACCTGCACTCTCCTTCAAAGGAGAAAAAATCCTCTGAAGTCGGAGTATGGCTGCCTATATGGCGAGGTACTTGAAAATAGTCATACACGCAAACTTCCCATTCAGAGTGCAATTTCAATCTCACAATGATTCCCAGGTGGGATTAGTGAGTCAGAGTGCATATTCTGGGTGACCCCCAGAGTGTTAAGCTGGGGAACAACAACTGATGTTAAGCCTAGGGTAGACATGTCTTCAAACCAGTGTCTTGGTGGTGGCTTGAACCAACGCTCTAACCACTAGGCTATCCTGCCCCCCACCCTCCATCCCCACCATCACCCCCATTTATTTCTTTGACATAACCAATGAATTCTTGGCTTTTATGATCAGGAAAGGTGTCATGCCTTTATTTTCTTATTCATTTTAATTATTTATTCATTCATTTCTTTGAGGTTACAATCCTAAAAGCACACAAAATGCAGACACACAGGTATACATTCAGGTAGGAATGGGCTTGAACAAATACCTACTTAAGCATACTGGATTTCCTTGGAGCAGACATCATGATTACCTTACACTGAGACAGCCACCAATGTCCTCATAGGGGCAGGAAGGCAATAATGAGAGAAGAAAAGAAATACAGGACACAGAGAGAGACACAGACACAGACAGGAGACAGACAGACAGAGAAAGGGGGGGGGGGGGGCAGAGAGAGAGAGACAAAGACAGAGAGAGAGACAAAGACAGAGAACAAAGTTTGAAAAGCACAACATTCAACCTTTCCTCATCATTCAAGAAAGAAAAACAATTGAGACCAAAAAATGAACTGAAGTTCTTTATTTCTAATAATCTGGTAGAGCGATTTTTTTTTTTCCCAGTTCACAAGCAAGATTCTGTGGCAGTCCTCACTTACAGTACACTGGTCAATTCACATTCAAAGAGAAGGGGTAAAAAAATTTTTTTTTTAAAGCCAAACCAAACCACAACCAACTTTTGATGATTTCCATCAGTCAGGTTCTAGATTTCGGCATGGCTACAACCCTGGACATTTACCCCCCTTCATGTGCACATGCTTCAGCTTGTACCAATGTGCAAAAACAACAACAAATGAAAATATCTTATCCCAAAGGAATAGATTTGAATAAGTACACAACCAAACCATGGTTTTTGTTGTTTAGTTTTGAGTCTTTGCCACAGCTTGCCCTGACTCATAAATTATCCCCCTCCACACATACTTTAAATTACAATAACAAAAATTCATTTTGGTAACATTGGATATTGATTAATTAAACAACAACATCAAAACCCCACAAAAAACAACAACAAACAAACAAAACCTTTCTCTAGGCTTATCCCACATCAAGAGGTCTACACTGCAAAAAGGCTTCCATTCTGCCTCTCAGAGGAACTGTCCTTACAAATGACTTATAGACAGTGCTCTGAAACAACAGTGTTGTTGATGGCCTGCAGCACTTGAGACTAGTATTATCTTGTCAAATACATGTTACGTTTTATCCTCAATACAGGCGGATTATCCATGAATATCTTTACATTTCTGTGGTGATAGCTTTATATCAGAAAAAGATAACTGGGGTTTTTTCCTGTCTGAAATCACTTTTTAGTGGATAGACGTTAAAAAAGAGACACACACATACGTTTTTTTCCTATCAGAATTAATGGGAAGAACTTTTTTTTTTTAATTTCACATTATGGTTTTGTAATGGAAAAAAAAATCATATTCAAATTTCCAAAATGCCAGTACTCTCAACTAAGACATAGTTAAGTCTTCACTCTTGATTGGATAAGCAGTCTGTAAAACTGGCTAAAATGACAATGTGTATACACAGGAACTGTTCAAAAAATAAAAAATCCTTTTCATATTATCAACAGTACATTTTTGTTTTGCTTTGGAATCAACACAATTTCATCAGATGTGTTCACCCACAGATGTGTCCCTTTTGTTTACACTACCCCTTCAACCAATTCTGACCCAACACTTCCTCTCAGAATCATCAAGCAAAAATTTAGGATGGTTATATCCTAGAATGACTGGATCAAAAATGAATGAAATGCCATTTTCACACACACACACACACACACACACACACACACACACACACACACACACACACACACACACACACACACACACACCACACACTTTTTTGAATTTCAAAACATAAGACTCAGGGGGAAGTGGTCACATGGAAAAAAAACAACAACAAAAAAAAGAGCTGAGCAAGTTACAGATTCTTATTCAAGACAGCAGCATTCTTGATTGACAGAAATTCCAAGATGCTCCAAACTTGAAAAGATGGAACTTGATAACGTGACAGAAAGTTGCACACATCCACACATTCTCCATACACCTGTTACACATCATGAATTAAAAAAAAAAAATGCTGACAAACTGGTGACACAGGTTGTGACCAAGAATTTCAAGTTTATACATTATAATCTATAGAAAGTGATGGTAGTTTTATATATATAAAAAATTATACACTTTCCTTTTCTTCCGATACAGCTGCTTGGGAATAACCTCTTTTTAAATGAAGGTTGGCATGAAGTACTGCTTCTGATGACAAACACAGAGATCTTACAAATCAAAAGGTGTGGCAGGTACAGCACAAGACTCTTCCACAGCAGTACACTTTCCAAAGTAGCAGACAAGTTGGAATAATCATATCAGTCTGTCAAAAACTGGCCAAACCTGAATCATCTCCCACATAACATCCTAAGTTTTCTGAATGTTTTATAAATCATCAAATGCAGGGTCTTTTTGCCCCTGTTTTGTTGGCACACTAAAAAATGAAAACAGAGCCAAAATATGCTATGGACTTAATTGTTTGAAGTTTTCTTTTTAGGGAAGGGAGCAAATGTCATCAGCCAAGTATCTCGACTTGGCATTGATCATTTTCACAATTACCTTTAAACAAATCAGTTGTTCCCAACATAGCACAGTTTTCAGTTCAAGTACCAGCAAATAACACAGGTTTTTTGCACAGTTTGCAGATCTTGGCAGCTTTCTTGGAAATTAAACACATGCATGCGCCTTTACTAACTTGCTGAAATACCATGTTATACCGATACAATTCAAATCAAGTGAAAATTTTTTTTTAAATTTCTATTGACAATTTTCTTCTTCAGAATTTGCCAATCCTTGTTTGGTTGGTTGGTTTTTGTTTTAGAAATGCAAAATCTATCTGTAATATATTGGTCAAGAAAGGAAGAAAAAAAAAAAGACGATGACTTGAGGGAAGTGTTGAGTATAAGCCAAGGCTACTGATTGGCTGCTTCACAGGCGTCGATCCAATCGCTGTAGACATCCACTGCTTCTGACAAATCTAGAAACATTAGTCAAGGAAAAATACTCACAATACACAAAAATGCTAATTCTAACATCTCCCTTATAAAAAGACAAAAGTCGATTGAAATGATTGTATACTAAAACAAAAAATCTTATACCACCGCATGCTATGCCCTACTCTTCTGAGAGGTAGTTTTAAATATGTGCACAAGATGCTAATTGCGTGTGTTTGTACACAGGACCTCAGTCTAGTTTACATTAGTCCCATCCAAAGGATTTTTTGGGGAGGTGGACATGGTACTGATTTTAACTCCACAGGAGGAAGACCCTCAAACAGGTATCTTGGCAGTGGCTCGAACCTGCACCACCAGCTCATAGGCCCAACATTCTAACCACTAGGCTATGCTGCCCCGTATGCCGTTCTAAAACTTTGCAAGAAGACAGGAAAGGCAAATTATTTTCATTCCATGCTCCTCATGTTTTTAGTAGAAGTTCCCAGAGGGTTTCAGAAGCTGTCATCAAATTAAGACTGGAGTCAAATTATTTTCCTGCCAAATCTGAAACCTATGATTAAACTGAACCAATCCCCCCCCCCCCCCCCCCCATCTCTCTCTCTCTCAGACCCTCTGACTTTTTGGAAAAGCTTTATAAATCATGCGGACAGATATCCAGGAGTAAAACTGCCAAGCGCTTTGATTTGTTAAGCGCTTTGATTTGTTTTTACAAGAGATAGCGCTATACAAATTCCACGTATTATCATTATTATTATTATTATATAAAACACACACCTACATAAAAAACCTAGTGAACATATCAACCCCAGCATGCAGAACCTGAAAAAAACCACCTAAACACACACACACACACACACACACACACACACACACACACACACACACACACACACACACACACACACACACAGAATCCCATGCCTAATATATAAAGACACATATTACACAATATAACCATGGCATGGTTATCAATAATCAGCTGAAACTGTGAAAGGATACAGTTGATGGTGGTCTGGAAATCTTCCAGGCATACATTGCATACTATCATTCCTGTATTGCGTGTCCGATCCCTGAAAATGACAGAAAAATGTGTTTAATTTTCATCAGTTCAGCTGAATCTGGCATACTTACAGTGCAAACAACTCATGAACTACTTACCCACAAATCTATAATACATCTTACGCCTGAATGATCAAGATCACTTGAGCTGTCCCTCATTACCACATAACATCATAAATGTTCTGAATGTTCTATTCGTTTACATTAAATTTGATCATATAAAGGAATTCTTCTACACACACACAAGCACACACACACACACACAGAGCAGAGGTCTTTAAACCAGCCACCATGGTAAGAGTGACGAGCATACATATTGGTTTCTGGTTTGGAAGGAATGGGTTCGAACCTCAGATGAGTCAAAGGGTTTTTGGTTGTTGTTTGGTGGATTTGTTTTGTTTGTTTGTTTGTTTGTGTGTTTGTGTGTGTGTGTGTGTGTGTGTGTGTGTGTGTGTGTGTGTGTGTGTGTGTGTGTGTGTGTGTGTGTGTGTGTGTGTGTGTGTGTGAACTTCAGCCAGCTACTAGCCCTAGCCAGGGAGAGTCTGCTACAGACTCACGCAGTCACTAGGTAGAGAGGACCACACCGTCAAGTATTATCAACTTTAGTTTATAAATCTGCACTATTTTGATTGAGAATGTTGCTCAAATTATTACCTCACCAACATTGCAGATGTCTGCATTTCTCTGAGTCTCTCTCTCTGTCTCTCTCTTTTTTTTCTTTCTTTCTGTCACACACACACAGACACTCATACAGACACAGACAGACAGACAGACACACACACACACGCGCACACACACGCATGCAAGGTTACAAAGGCCAATAGGACCACATGTTCCTAAAGAATGTATTATATTTACTCAAATTAGTATACTACACATGCAATAATTCCATCAAAATACTTGAATAGATCTAAACAAAATAACAAATCTTCATAAACAAACAAATAGCTAGTTAGATCAATTGAATTAGGCCCTTACATAATTTACAATCTGATTCAACAATTTAAGGGGAAAAAATGAGGTACTTACAGTTTGACTTCACATGATTTTTCGTGGTTACAAAAGGGGCAATTGAACAGCGTGTCCAAGGGTTCTATAGCCTTGCGCTTTGGAGGCGGCTTACTGGCCTTCTTTCTGCGTCCCATTCTTCAGGCTTAACTGCACAAACAACAAAATGTGTAAATGTATAGATAATCTTTAAAAAGATAATAAACTTAAGATGAAACATTTTTAGTTGAAAAGCCACAAGCCAGGTTAGAAATTATGATACAAAGCAGTTTCTGCCCCTTTTCCATTATGGCTTCATCATTATCACATTACTCATTAGTCAGTCAGTCTCAACTCAGTCAACTGCATAAACTTTGAAACATATACATTATGTACATGTTGCACAGCAATCTTTATCATACCTTACACTATTTAAGTATTCTTCACTACAGTTTTTCTTTTAATTTCAATTTATTCTGACTTGAACACAGTTGAAGACGACATGAATCTTGAGCACGCATCGGAAGCCACTGGGTTGAGTAAGGAACAGTGCATCTTGGCAAGTCCCTGCTATGTATTCTCTACCTGGTACCTTTCAGTTTCAACAAAGAATGTTCTTGAAGTTGAACCAAAAGATCTATACTGTATACATTAACTACTAACTAGTTAACTCATCTATATCATGGTGCAACACCATCTCTCAATCTCAGCTTTCAAAACTTACACTTACTCTATGCCAGTATTTGAGTATTAGACATCAGTCATCAGTACTGGGCATTAGACACAATCATGTGACAATGACAATGATTCACACAATGTTCACTGAATATAGAACATACTGATCAACTAGTGCTAATACTTTATACAGATAGTAACTAAGTATTAATGTATTTTCAAGAGATTTTTTCCCACTGAAGCTGGAAAAGAGAAAAGGTATTTTGTCCATTTTCAAAGGCTGAGCATTTTACATTTCAGACTTACTTTTAATGTTTTATCCTTTCACTACTATCAATAAGTATCATATTTTGCTCAGGCACATGCTGGACAAAACAGATAGAGCGTTAAATCATGACGAATAGCGATCGTCAACTGAGCATTGCAAGCGACTGTTTCCATGACGAACGCTGTTCATCAACAGCGCAGTAAAGAGGTTAAGTTACTTCTTTCCAGAAATGACTACAGTAGTCAGTAGCCACTGAAGAGAACTGCTTTTAATTCATTCTGGCCCAAGCCAAAAGCACTGTCAGTTGAGTTAATGCTGTAAGCTAAGTGACAGTCACATAAGTGGCGAGGCCTATATTACACTTTACAGTAGTCAGTACAAAGCAAATGGTGACATGCATTAATTCAAAATGTTTTAATATAAAATGTTAACTTATTGTTAATAATGCCATTAATGGTATCAAAACAAAGTTCTGACTGCTTTCAAACATAAAAATTTCTTAGTCTAACTGATAACTCTAGTTACTGTCTTACTTTGTATTATATACCTGCACTCTGTAAAGGGAAAAAAAGTCATAAGCTGTTCAGACTGTTAGACTTCAGTCCCATGGGTCATGAAGTCGTGGGTTCGAATCTCTGCCGCATCTGGTGAATTAACTTTATCAAGAGTGGCAATTTTTCAGATTTTCCAGGTCAACTTCATGTGCAGACCTGCCAGTGCTTTAATTTCCTTAGAGTATGTGTACATGCAGAAGATCAAATATGCACATTAAAGATCCCGTCACTCATATCAACGTTCGGTGGGTTACGAAAACACGAATACCCAGTGTACACCCAGGTCTACAGAATCTCCACAATATTGAAATTTTGATGGCGGTAGAAAAAGGACCAAGGGAAACAGCAAAACAGCTTACGACACTTTGAAAGCACTAACGAAAACCACACAGCCTAAAGCCTCTGTTATTGAAGACAAAGAAGGAAATCTTTTAACGGAAAACAATGCCATCCTCCAACGCTGGACAGAATACTGTGAGGGATTGTACAACTACCCACTACGCCCAGATACCAACATAGTTTCTGACAAATCCCCTGAACACCAAGATAAAGACCCACCAATACTAAGGTGTGAAGTAGATGCAGCTATTAGACAATTGAAGAAGGGGAAGTCCCCTGGAATCGATAACATCCCAGCTGAACTCATAAAAAATGGAGGGAATGAAACAGCAAGGCGATTCACAGAACTTTGTCAGAAGATCCACGACACCAAAGAATGGCCAAAAGAATGGACACAGTCTCTTGTAATACCCCTGCCAAAGAAAGGAAACCTCAAACAATGCCAGAACTACAGAACCATCAGTCTCATAAGTCATCCTAGCAAGATCATGCTGCAGGTAGTCCTCAACAGACTGAAAAACCAAGCGGAAAAAACTCCTGGCAGAAGAACAAGCGGGCTTTAGACCAAAACGCAGCACAATGGAACAAATTTTCAATCTGAGAATTCTGATAGAGAAGCATCTCCAACACCAAAAAGACTTGTACCACAATTTCATAGACTTCAAAAAGGCCTTTGACAGGGTATGGCATGACGGCCTTTGGCAAGTACTCAGGCACTTCAACATTGACAGCTGTCTAATTGAAGTCATCAAAGCTCTGTACGAGAACGCAGAAAGTGCAGTTTTTATGAATAATCACGTGGGCGAGTTCTTCAAGACCACGGTTGGGGTTCGCCAGGGCTGCCTTCTCTCACCTGTACTCTTCAACCTCTTCCTCGAAAACATCATGACAGAGACACTGCAAAACCACCACACTTCCATCTCCATTGGTGGAAGACCCCTTTGCAACCTCAGATTTGCAGATGACATTGACCTCATGGGCAGCAGCAAACAAGAACTGCAAATCCTCACAGACAATTTAACAGATCGAGCGAGCGCATACGGCATGGAGGTCAGTACAGAGAAATCAAAGATCATGGTCAACAGCGCGAGTAATGACATCATGGAAATAAAGATGAATGGAGAAACACTAGAAGAGGTGAGCCAATTCAAATACTTAGGCTCCATCCTAACAAAAGATGGCACATCAAACAATGAAGTGAAAGCTCGCATTGCAACAGCAACATCTGCTCTAGTCAGACTCGAGAAGATCATCAGAAGCAACAACATCAGCTTCTGCACCAAATACCACCTTTACAAATCCCTCGTGATATCTATCCTCCTATATGGCTGTGAATCATGGACTCTGACAGCAGAGTTAGAGAGGAGAATCCAAGCATTCGAGAACAAGTGCCACAGAAGACTCCTCAAAATATCATACAAAGAACACAAGACCAATAACTATGTGAAAGAAGAAATCAAAAAGCGTGTGGGCCCCCAAGAGCCTTTGCTCTCCACCATAAAGAGGAGAAAGCTGATGTGGTTTGGTCACACCACAAGACACAACACCCTAGCAAAAACCATCCTGCAAGGAACAGTCGAGGGTAAGAGAAGAAGAGGCCGCCAAAAGAAATCATGGGTTGACAACATCAAAGACTGGACCGCCCAACCCCTGCAACACCTCCTACTAGCCACACAGGATCGTGAAGCATGGAAAAAGATCTCTGTTGCGTCTTCTCTCATGTCCCCCCTACGTCCTTTGGGACATGGGACTGAGTGAGTGAGTGAGTGAGAAAAAGGAAATAAAAATCGAAGCAATGTCGTCAAATGTACTTTGAAATTGCAGCTGGCGTCTTCCAGTAAGAAAACAATTTAGAAAATTTGATTACTTTAAACGTCAAGTTATTGGATTCAAATTTAACTGTAATAATGATAACATATAGCTTTAAGTAGGCATCGGACACGTGGTTATCGTTATTTCACAAAGTCAGTAACCTAGTTTACACTTGACAGACCGTTACGGGATTCAAACATGTCCTTTTCACTTACACCTGACTCAGAATGAAGAGGTAAGCTGGTTTTGCACAAAACAAATCTAAGTAATGAAAGCAATAAAACTATCTGCAACAAATGTTCTATACCCACCTTAACGACACGAAGTAACAGCACTCACTCCTACGATCTTGATCAAAACACAGATGTTGATCGTTTGCCTAACGGAACCGGAAATGTAGGTGGAAAATAGAGTTGGAGTCAAGATGTGTGGCTATTTACAAAGCATCGAGTAAAACTTAATTCTTTTGCGAAACTGGAAAAGATTGGAACACGATTTTCACACTTTTAAAATTTTGTTTTACACCTGTTAAAGAAATGCGTAAGAGCCTATTGTTAAATCTCAACTGAAAAGGGGAAAATGTGATTTTATCGATGAGCACACTTTTATATCTATCAATCACTTTTATATTCTATCAGTCGTAAAGAAGCGTAAACTTAAATGGTACGGGCATGTCGCAAGATAAAAAAACAATACTGCAAGGCACTGTCCAAGAAGAAAGAAAAAGAGGCAGACCAAGGAAAAGATGGGAGGACAACATCAGCGAATGGACGGGCATAGAACTCAACAACAATTTGAGAAAGGCAGAACAGAAAGAGGAAAGGAGGGAACTGATTGTCAAGTCTTCAGGGGTGACCCCACGGTCGCCAGACTAATTTATTTATTTTTTTTTCAAATCGTTCTTATTGAGGATAATGGAATAATGCTTTAATAATTGCTTTACTAATTGCTTTACGCGCGCGTGCGTGCGTGTGTGTTTTCAAAGATGTTGTTGATGCTGTTGTTTGTGATCGAATTTACGTCCCTGCAGAGATTTCCGATTTGGGCCTAGTGACTTGTTCAAACCTGAAACTGTTGCTGTGTTTATAATCATGAAAAGACTTTACTCTTAGGCCCTATAGCCTAGCCTAGTTTACACTGCTTAGATACAAAAGTCTTCAGAAAAAGACCTTCGCTTTTATACAAGTTATATAATCATAATTTTATATGGTAAATTTATTCTTTAAAATGTATTTAGTTTTGTTTAAGTGCTTCTTGGAATCTTGATGTGTTAGAGACTATACAGAGCATGGCTTTCACCAGCTTTAGCAATCGTCAATTGCACCGCTGAGGTAATCATACTAGATCTATTTGGAACTGAACACCATTATATTGTTCAGTATGTGTTGGCCCAAAAGTACGATTTGTGAGATCTTGATTTAAAGATCGTTTATTTGCTTGTCTTTACTATCCTTTGATAAGAACCACCCCCCCCCCCCCCCCACCCCCCTTCCCCTGTCTGCTTCTACTTTCATTTTGATTTGAGTAGGCTAGATTTGATAGTAAAGCTGCGATCTGTCTTTATGAATTAGTATTTGATATTTACCTCTTTTAAATATTATCTGTCCGGTTTCCTGGCCTCATTGTGTGACAAGTTAGAATGCTACTCAAACTCATCCTTCCCGATCTGTAACTGTTAGGCAGGTTTGCTGCATTTATCTAGACAATTCGCTTTTAGTCCTTTCCATGATCGTCATTGTAAACATGTGTCTCGTATGGTCCGGTGTATTTGGTTCAGTCTGACCTTATTGGAGTAGACAGTTATGTAATGTAGACATAATGTAAATGTGGAAACTGAAATAGTTTACCTTGAAGTACCCCAAAGAGCTAAGATACAATAATAATAATAATATTAATAATAATAATAGGATCCTTCAATCTCGGAAGACTCGGGAATCAGTCAAAATAATCTTTAATTAGATGAGCAGTTATTAGGTCAATGACACACCACTCACTCAGGCTCATAGCTTGTCATACACACAGCAAGGCAAGCACATGCAAACATACATGCACACACATGTGCATGCACATACGAACACACAATACGTGGTGCACGTAGCTCTAGACAAACAGACAGACAGACACACACACACACACACACACACACACACACACACACACACACACACACACACACACACACACACAGAGCACACACACACACAACACACACACACACACACACAACACACACACACACACACATACACACCACACACATACACATACACACCACACACACAACACAACACACACACACACACACACACACACACACACACACACACACACACACACACACACAGAGTGAACATGGATTCTAGTAACTGACAATTGAACAGTTATAAAGATGGGGGGAGATAAGTTTTAAAAGCGATTGGGGGGGGGGGGGGGGGGGGGGGGGGGGGGGGTAGTTGCTTTTGAAGTCTGAGGCTGAATTGAAATGCTGTGACTGTTTGAAAGGAAGATAGCAGGTGTTTCCAAAGAGAGGGTGCTTTGTGAGAGAAGGTAAATGTGAACCACAGCATTTAAGATAGGAGTTTGAATGTAAGAATCTTTCTGGGATTATTGTATCATGTAAAGGTGTCCCATAACCTATGTGGTCGTAGGGGAGCAAGGCATCAGAGACCTCAGCTTCTCTAGGGGCCAGCATATTGAGGGTGACGCCCATCTCCTCTCCCTCACTGCTTTACCTTCCCTGACCCTAAAGAGGGCAGGTAATCGTTGACAGCTGGGTGAACTGGGGGAACTGTACTGAAGCCAAGGCACGCACACTGTCACCCATCCAATTGGCAACCATGCTTGATCAGTTGATGCTGTTTAACATTGGCTGGGGGAAAGCAAGTGCTCTGACCACTGAACTATCCCAACCCCAACACCTTGTATTAAAGGAAGATTAAAAATAGCTGGAAGGTACAAGTATACAGTTGAAGATCGCATGGGACTTAGCTTATAGTTTATATTATAAATAAATTCTGCTTTATATAGGCTGCCTGTGGATAACATGAAACAAAGGAGAGACTTGATCATGTTTAGATTCAGGAGCAAAAGACCAATCATGCATGAAGAGAATCACTTAGAGATAAAAATGTTTTTTTTTGTTTTTTGTTTCCTTT
>CM060322.1:63328051-63370551 GCA_030674155.1 Stramonita haemastoma
GTGAGAAAATAGCCGTAAAGTGCCTTTTCCAAGGGCACAACGCCATAGCCGAAAGCTGGGATTGAACCCGTGACCTTTAGATTACAAGTCCAACGCCCTAACCACTAGACTACAGCGGCGGCAGGTTCCTTTGGTACAAAAATATTTTTTGGATGGGTGACCGTTTGCGTGCCTTGGCTCCAAAAGTCCTTCGGATGAGACTTTAAACCGAGGCCCCGTGTGCGAACGCAAGCAGAACATCTTGCGCACACATTAAACCCTGTTCCACTTTTCGTAAGAGTAGGCCATTGTGTGCCGGTGGGAACAGATGACATTTACGAAACTGCATACACATGGGGACTGGATGTAAAAAAGCACAAGAGTGCTTATTCCATTATCCTCGATATAAAAGAATAAATCAAATCAGATCAAATCAGCACAGTTCCCCAGTTCACCCAGCTGTCAATGGGTACCTGCCCTCTTTAGGGTCAGGGAAGGTAAAGCCGCGAGGGAGAGGAGATGGGCGCCGCCCTCAACATGCTGGCCCTTAGAGAAGCTGAGGTCTCTGATGCCTCGCTCCCCTACTACTACATAGGTTATGGGACACCTTTACCTTTTTACCTTTTTGTGTTCCTTCATCACATCATTACAAAACAAAACTCCCTGTATCATTAAAGAGGTTTTAGAGTGAGGGGGGAAGGGGAGTATGTGTGTGTGTGTGTGTGTGTGTGTGTATGTGTATGTGTGTGTGTGTGTGTGTGTGTGAGTGAGTGAGAGAGTGTGTGTGTGTGTTTGTGTGTGTGTGTGTGTGTGTGCGTGCGTGTTATTCCTTGGCAAAGGCTCTGAGGTGAACCAGTGATGAGATTTTGCACTTGTAACCATTTTTGCCCACCTTGAAGGAAGCCACATTCCATCTTCAGATGCTGGGTACTTTTTATTTTTTACTCCATTTTAAGTCTCAGCAGATTTCTCTGCATGAAATTCAGGCTGCTCTCTCCGGGAGAGTGCGTCGCCACAAGAGCAGCACCACCCATTATTTTTTTTTCTTTCCCTGTCAGCGACTGTATTTGTAGCTGTAAATGGGTACCTGCCCTCTTTAGGGTAGGGGACAGTAAAGCAGTGAGGGAGAGGAGATGGTCCTGCCCCTAGAGAGGCTAAGGTCTCAGACGCCTCGCTCCCCTACGACCACACTGGTTATGGGATACCTTTACCTTTTTTACCTTTAAACTCTATTTGTAGCTGTAAATGGGTACCTGCCCTCTTTAGGGTAGGGGACAGTAAAGCAGCGAGGGAGAGAAGATGGGCGCCACCCTCAATATGCTGGCCCCTAGAGAAGCTGAGGTCTCTGATGCCTCGCTCCCCCTACAACCACACTGGTTATGGGACACCTTTACCTTTTTTACCTTTTAACTGTATTTGTAGCTGTAAATGGGTACCTGCCCTCTTGAGGGTCAGGGAAGGTAATGCAGTGAGGAAGATGAGATGGGCGCCGCCCTCAATAGCCTGGCCTCTAGAGAAGCTGAGGTCTCTGATGCCTCGCTCCCCTCTACGACCACACAGGTTATGAGACACCTTTACCTTTTACCTTTTACCTGTGTATGTGGCAGGTGGATGTGGTGGAGCTGCACCTGGAGCTGACTGCGCTGATGACTGACTGCCAGACGTGCCTGCTGGACCTCATCAATGCCTGCATCAAGGAACTGAAGCGATGCACGCCTGCTGTGAGTCACACACGACAGACAGAACACACACACAGCTTGCACACAGGCACACACGCATGCACATGCACGCACACCACGCATGCACACATGCACGCACACACGCACAGCAGCACACACACCACCACAACCACACACACACACACACACACACACACACACACACACACACACACACACACACCACACACACACACACACACACACACACACACACACACACACACACACACACACACACACACCACAGTGTGTGGTGTCTTGTTTACCAGTGCTGCCTCATCTTCTGTGACGTCCCTGTACTGCTGTTCCCACGCCACTCATTTCAACCTCCCCGCCACAGCCATACCCAGATTCGTTGTCTCATCCTCTGTATCAGCAGTCCACAGGGAGCCCATTAATATTAGGCGGCCGTGGGGCCACCAGCCAGAGGGACCCTGCACTTCTGCTGAGTCACTTTGGTGGTGTTCAGTGGTGCCTGTTCTGAGCTAACATACGCAGGACACCGCCTACTAAGCCCCCTACTAATGACAGTATTAGCTCAGTCACGGAGCCAGACTGAGTGAGTCACCCACCTGAGGTGGCAACCACCACATTTTTGTTGACTCTTATATAGCTGAGTTATGTTTTTTTTTTTGGGGGGGGGTGTTACTTTGTTGCTTTCTTTGTTTTTGTTTGGTGGTGTGTGTTTATTTTTGTTTATTTTGGTGGTTTTTTATGTTTTGTGTTTAAAGTTTATTTTAAGATGTTAGTAATTTTAGAGTTATGGGTTGGGTTTTTTTTGTTACTTGTTGGTTTTTTTGTGTGTGGTGTCTGTCTACCAGTGGGGGTTTTGTGTGTTTTTTATGTTTTAAGTTGGGTTAAAAAAAAGAAAGAGATTATTTAGATTGGGGAGGGGGAAGGGTTTGCCAGCCATTTCTCTTTTCCTCACTCTTTCTCATCTATTTGTGAGTGTGTGTGGGGTGTGTGTGGGGGGGGGGGGGGGTGCGTGCCTTTCTGTTTGTCTTTCTGTCTGTCTATCTGTCTGTGTGTAGCTATCTCTCGATCCTCCCTCTGTCTCTCTTTTCACCCTTTGTCTGTCTGTGTCTGTGTTTTCTTTTCTCTGCTGACATCATTCTCACCCTTTCCCTGTCTGTCTATGTGTCTGTCTGTATGTCTGTCTGTCTCTCTGTCTGTCTGTATGTCTGTGTTTTCTTTTCTCTGATGACATCATTCTCACCCTCTGTCTGTCTGTCTGTCTGTCTGTATGTCTGTGTTTTCTTTTCTCTTTCACACATCCCCGCTAACATCATTCTCACTCTCTGTCTGTCTCTCTGTCTGTCTCTGTCTGTCTGTGTTTTCTTTTCTCTGCTGACATCATTCTCACCCTCTGTCTGTCTCTCTGTCTGTCTGTCTGTATGTCTGTGTTTTCTTTTCTCCACTAACATCATTTTCACCCTCTCCCTGTCTCTCTGCCTACCTGTCTGCCTGCCTGCCTGTTTCCTTTTTCTCTGCTAATGTCATTCTCCCCTCTGCCTGCCTGTCTGTCTGTGTGTTCTTTTCTCTGCTAATGTCATTCTCACCCTCTGCCTGCCTGTCTGTGTGTGTGTTCTTTTCTCTGCTAATGTCATTCTCACCCTCTGTGTGCCTGCCTGCCTGTGTGTTCTTTTCTCCGCTGACATCATTCTCACCCTCTCTCTCTCTCTGCCTGCCTGTCTGTGTGTTCTTTTCTCTGCTAATGTCATTCTCACCCTCTGCCTGCCTGCCTGCCTGTGTGTTCTTTTCTCCGCTGACATCATTCTCACCCTCTCTCTCTCTCGCCTGCCTGCCTGTGTTTCTTTTCTCCGCTGACATCATTCTCACCCTCTCTCTCTCTGCCTGCCTGCCTGTGTGTTCTTTTCTCCGCTGACATCATTCTCACCCTCTCTCTCTCTGCCTGCCTACCTGTGTGTTCTTTTCTCCGCTGACATCATTCTCACCCTCTCTCTCTGCCTGCCTGCCTGCCTGCCTGTGTGTTCTTTTCTCCGCTGACATCATTCTCACCCTCTCTCTCTGCCTGCCTACCTGTGTGTTCTTTTCTCCGCTGACATCATTCTCACCCTCTCTCTCTGCCTGCCTGCCTGCCTGCCTGTGTGTTCTTTTCTCCGCTGACATCATTCTCACCTCTCTCTCTCTGCCTGCCTACCTGTGTGTTCTTTTCTCCGCTGACATCATTCTCACCCTCTCTCTCTGCCTGCCTGTCTGCCTGCCTGCCTGTGTTTCCTTTTCTCTGCTGACATCATTCTCACCCTCTCTCTCTGCCTGCCTACTGTGTGTTCTTTTCTCCGCTGACATCATTCTCACCCTCTCTCTCTGCCTGCCTGTCTGCCTGCCTGTATACCTGTGTGTTCTTTTCTCCGCTGACATCATTCTCACCCTCTCTCTCTCTGCCTGCCCTACCTGTGTTGTCCTTTTCTCCGCTGACATCATTCTCACCTCTCTCTCTCTGCCTGCCTACTGTGTGTTCTTTTTCTCCGCTGACATCATTCTCACCCTCTCTCTCTCTGCCTGCCTGTATACTGTGTGTTTTTTTTCTCCGCTGACATCATTCTCACCCTCTCTCTCTCTGCTGCCTGTATACCTGTGTTTCCTTTTCTCCGCTGACATCATTCTCACCCTCTCTCTCTCTGCCTGCCTGTATACCTGTGTGTTCTTTTCTCCGCTGACATCATTCTCACCCTCTCTCTCTCTGCCTGCCTGTCTGCCTGCCTGTATACCTGTGTGTTCTTTTCTCGCTGACATCATTCTCACCCTCTCTCTCTCTGCCTGCCTACCTGTGTGTTCTTTTCTCCGCTGACATCATTCTCACCCTCTCTCTCTCTGCCTGCCTACCTGTGTGTCCTTTTCTCCGCTGACATCATTCTCACCCTCTCTCTCTCTGCCTGCCTGTATACCTGTATTTCCTTTTCTCCACTAACATCGTTGTTCTCACGTGGTCAGGTGGACATGGAGGAGATCACGGTGGAGACGGCCATGGGTCGGGACTTTGACCTCCTGGTTCGAACCCAGCTGGACCCCATCTGGCACATGCTCAGCGGCAAAACTCGACAGCTGGTCGCCGACCTCAAGACACTGCGATTGGTCCTCAAGTGAGTGGGTTTTTTTGTGTGTTTTTTGGTGGTTTTTTTGTTTTTGTTTTTTGTGGGGGGTTTTGTTTGTGGGGGGGGGGGTTGGTTTTTTTGTGGTTTTTTTTTGTGTGTGGTTTTTTGTTTTGTTTGTTTTTTTTGTTGTTTTTTTTGCTGCCTCGTTGTCTGTGATGTCCTCCTACTGCTGTTCTCATGCTGCTTATTTCAATCTCCCTGCCACAGCCATACCCTGATTCGTTGTGTCTCATCCTCGGGATAGGCAGTCCACAGGGAGCACATCAATATTAGGCCGCTGTGGGGCCACCAGCCAGAGGGGCCCTGCACTTCTACTGAGTCACTTTGGTGGTGTTCAGTGGTGCCTGTTCTGAGCTAACATATGCAAGACACCACCTACTAAGCCCCCTACTAACGACAGTATTAGCTCAGTCGCGGAGCCAGACTGAGTGAGTCACCCACCTGAGGTGGCGACCACCTCTTAAGTGAGTTGAGTGGTTTGGGTTTGATTTGTTGGTTTGGGTGGGGGTGGGGGGGGGTTGTTATTGTGGTTGTGGTGTTGGGTTTTTTGTTTTTTTTTGTTTTTGCAGCAAGTAGGAAGTAAAAGGTAAAGTTAAAGGTGTCCCATAACCTAGGTGGTCGTAGGGGAGTGAGGCATCAGAGACCTCAATTCTCTAGGGGCCAGCATAACCGAGGCCCTGTGTGCAAACCCTTGCAGAACATCTTGTGCACTCGTTAAATCCTGTTCTGCTTTTCGAAAGAGTAGGCTATCTTGTGTGCGGGTGTGAACAGATGACAAAATTTACAAAAGTACACACACATGGGGACAGGATGTAAAAAAAAAGCACAGGATTGCTTTTTTCCTTTATCATCGATATAAAAGAAAAAATCAATAGAATCAATCAATCAATCAATCAATCAAATCAATCAATCAATCAATCAATCAATCAATCTTTTATGGCAGAAGAGCAATCAGCAGTGTATGTGTCTCATTTGTTTTACAGGTACCTGACCCAGTATGATTGTGTACCTTCTACAACCTTGTCAATTCCATCAGGTAAGGTGGAGACAGTATCAATACCATTTTACTTAGGCAGCTGTGTTTGGGAATGTTAATGCTACTTTAGCTTGATTTTTGCTTGAAGAATTCATGTTAAAACCTGGTTTTTTATTGCAAGAGAAAGGCCATTGTGTGCTGGTAGAAACATGACATTTCAAAATTGCATACACATTGGACTTGATGTAAAAAAGAATTATAAAAAAATAAAAAAAATTAAAGGAAAAAAAGACATGACTGTTTATTCCATATTCTCTTAAAAAAAGTTTTTGGATGCTTAAAACTGTTTTGATGCATTGTGTGTGTGTGTCTGTGTGTGTCTCTGTGTGTGTGGAAAGTCAAAGTCAAAGTCAAACTTTTATTTCCAGATGGTACATTGAATAATCAGTGCAATTGCTTTTTGTGTGTGTGTGTGTGTGTGTGTGTGTGTGTGTGTGTGTGTGTGTGTGTGTGTGTGTGTGTGTGTGTGTGTGTGTGTGTGTTGTTAAAACTGTTCATTGTTATTGGTTGCATGTATAAGAATAGCTTGAGTGCAAGCGCTTTGATTTGTTTTGCAAGATACAGCGCTATACAAATTCTGTATATTATCATCATTACATATATTAATCATTTGTATTGACCATCCTTACAGGACCAGTGAAAAGGCTTTTGGGCAGAATACGGGCTGGTTATTCCTGGATGCGGCAGAAAGCTTGTTTGTGGTGAGTGAAGAATGGTGTCCTGAGTTTGTTTGTGGTGAGTGAAGAATGGTGTCCTGAGCTTGTTTGTGGTGAGTGAAGAATGTGTCCTGAGTTTGTTTGTGGTGAGTGAAGAATGGTGTCCTGAGTTGTTTGTGGTGAGTGAAGAATGGTGTCCTGAGTTTGTTTGTGGTGAGTGAAGAATGGTGTCCTGAGTTTGTTTGTGGTGAGTGAAGAATGGTGTCCTGAGTTTGTTTGTGGTGAGTGAAGAATGGTGTCCTGAGCTTGTTTGTGGTGAGTGAAGAATGGTGTCCTGAGTTTGTTTGTCCTTGGGGTTTTGTTTCGTGGAGCAACACATTTTGTGTAGAGTGGTGATGAACTGAATGGTTTGGAGGGAAAAAAGAAGGGGGGAAAAAAGCATGTGGTTTAGCTGCTGTTGTGGTTGTTTTCACTGAGAGAATTCTTGCTGTGACTGAAAGTGAAGTACTTAAGTATACTATACAGCACAACAACAACAACAATAATGATGATGTTGTTAATAATAATAATGATGATGATGGTGAGGATGAGGATTGATAATAATGATAATAATAATGATAATGATGATGATGATAAAAATAATAATAATAATAATAATAATGATGATGATGATGATGATGATGATGATAATGTGTACTTTATATAGTGCTATATCTTGCA
The DNA here is from genome assembly GCA_030674155.1 of Stramonita haemastoma. Taxonomy (NCBI): domain Eukaryota; kingdom Metazoa; phylum Mollusca; class Gastropoda; order Neogastropoda; family Muricidae; genus Stramonita; species Stramonita haemastoma. The sequence goes on from CM060322.1 coordinate 63,335,280, forward strand.
AAAACAAATCAATATGATGCAACACAATACAGTTCAGTGCAAAATAATACAATAAAGCTTGAAAACAATGCAATTCATTACAGTGCAATGTGACACAATACATTACAATGCAATACAACACAGAACAATGCAAGACTATCTCTCTCTTAGTTTGGCAACTGTCGGTGCACCCCCGAAGACTTGACAGCCAGTTTCCTCCCTTCCTCTCTCTGTTTTGCGTTTCTTAGGGTTTTGTTGAGTTCTAGGCCTGTCCATTCGCTGATGTTGTCCTCCCAAATCTTCCTTGGTCTGTCTCTTTTTCTTCCTCCTTGGACAGTGCCTTGCAGTACTTATTGTTTTTGCAAGTCCTTTTGATCTTGTGACATGCCTGTACCGTTTAAGTTAACGCCTCTTTATGATTATGTACAATACAGTTCAGGTAAATAAAGCAACACAAGACAATGCATTACAAAACAATCAGTTGTAGTGGTGTGTTCCAGAATGCAAAGCAAAGAGTGTTTGGGGATCAAAGCAGCCCCTCCAAGGACAAAACAGACACAGGCAAAGGCAAAAAGAAAGGTGGGTTGTTTGTGTGCCAAGCAAGTGACAGTCCACAGACAGTATTTCTTGTTGTCCACACTTTAACTAACTGGGGATGGGATAGCTCAGTGGTTAGAGTGCTCACTTTCCCCAAGCTAAGGTTAAGCAGCATCGAGCATGGTTACCAGTTGAGATGGGTGACCATTTGCGTGCTTTGGCTTCAGTTAAGTCCCTCAGTCCACCCAGCTGTAAATGGGTACATGCTCTCTTTGGGGTCAGGGAAGGGAAAGCAGCGAGGGAGAGGAGATGGGCACCACCCTCAATATGCTGGCCCTTAGAGAAGCTGAGGTCTCTGATGCTTCACTCCCCTACAACCACATAGGTTATGGGACACCTTTACCTTTACCTTATAACTAAAAGAAATAACAACAACAAAAGAAGAACTTGTGGTGTGGAAACCACAAAGAAAATGAATTTTATATCAGAGTATTCAGTATGGCACAAGAAGGGTTTTTTTGTTTTTGTTTTCTTGCTTTTGAAACTTGTTTATTGTGACAGACATCATAAACACCAAGCTTGACAGTATGAAGCAAATCTGGAAACAAAATAGAATGATTGGTGGAGGAGAGAGAGAGAGAAACACGTATATATATTTAAAATTTTTTTTTTTTTTTTATATCAAGGATAATGGAATAAGCACTAATGCACTTTTTTTTAATCCAGTCCCCATGTGTATGCAGTTTTGTAAGTATTGTCATCTGTTCCAACTGGCACACGACGGCCTACTCTTACGAAAAGCGGAACAGGATTTAATGTGTGCGCAAGATGTTCTGCGTGCATTCACTCATGGGGCCTCGGTTTATAGTCTCAGACAGAGAGAGAGAGACAGAGAGAGAGACACAAGAGAGAGAGAGACAGAAAGATTCGATTCGATTTGATTTGATTTGATTCAATTTATTCTTTTATACTGATGATAATGGAATAAGCACTCTTGTGCTTTTTTTCATCCAGTCTCCGTGTGTATGCAGATTTGTAAATGTCATCTGTTCCCAAAGGCACATGATGGCCTACTCTTACGAAAAGTGGAACAGGATTTAACGTGTGCGCAAGGTGTTCTGCGTGCATTTGCACACAGGGCCTTGGTTTAAAGTCTCATCCAAAGGACTTTTGGGGAGAGTGGAGTCAGCACTGATGTTAACTCCTGAAGAAAAATCTCCTTGACCGGACTCGAACCCAGGTCGTCAAATTGCCAGCGCAATGTTTTGACCACTAGGCTATCTGCCCCCGCGCGCCCGCGCGCGTGAGAGAGAGAGAGAGAGAGAGAGAGAGAGAGAGAGAGAGAGAGAGAGAGAGAGAGAGAGAGATGTGAGAGAGAAAGAGAGAGAGAGAGACAGTCAGACAGACACAGACAGACAGAGAAAGAGATGGGACAGTGTGACAAACTTATACACACAACCGATTTCCCCCCTGTGTTCATGTTACGGCAGAAAAGCCCCCTGCGTTGGAAGAGACCCCCAAATGGAAAGCCCTGAAGCAGGTACTGGATGAGATTGATGGAGAGATTCAGCAGATGGTGGCCAGCGGAGACCTCAGCAATGCGGACGAGTGTCGTGTGTTGGTGTGTGCTGAGGACGACCGCACCTGCAACCAGCTGAAAGAGGTTCGAACCCATTAAAAAAAAAAAAAAATTTAATTACTTTTTTTTGTTCTTTTCACCACTTTATGTCAGGAGAGAGAGAGAGAGAGAGAAGGAGAGGAGAGAGAGAAGAGAAGAGAGAGAGAGAAGAGAAGAGAGAAGAGGAGGAGAGAGAGAGAGAGAGAGAGAGGAGAGGAGGGGAGGGAGGGAGGGAGGAGGGAGGCAGGCAGGCAGGCAGGCAGGCAGGCAGGCAGGCAGGCAGGCAGGCAGGCAGGCAGGCAGGAGGCACACACACACACACACACACACACACACACACACACACACACACAACACACACACACACACACACACAGATAGACAAACTTTTATGCAGAAGTGTTTGTGTGTAGATCTGCATGTATGATTTTATATATGTGTGTGTAATGAAGTAATTAAGTCTTCAATTTAAACAACTTTTCCATTTGAAGTGATACCAGACACATGTTTGTTTATTTATTTATTTTATTATTTTATATCGAGAATAATGGGATAAGCACTCATGTGCTTTTTTACACCCAGTCCCTGTGTGTATGCAGTTGTGTAAATCTTGTCATCTGTTCCCACTGGCACACAATGGCGCACTCTTACAAAAAGCGGAACAGGATTTAACATGTGTGCAAGATGATCTGCGTGCGTGCGTGCGTGCGTGTGTGTGTGTGTGTGCTCTCTCTCTCTCTCTCGTCTTCTCTCCTCTCGTCTCTCTCTCTCTCTCTCTCTCTCTCTCTCTCTCTCCCTCTCTCTCTCTCTCTCTGTATGTGTGTCTGTGTCTGTGTGTTACTGAGAGTGAGAACAAAATGGGTGCCAGGTTCATGAAAATGACTGTAGCTGGTAACAAAGAGTTGAGTGTAGTATGGAGACAGGATAGCCTGGTGGTCAGAGGGATGCGCTCGTGATCTGCTGACCCGGGTTTGAATCTCGTTCAAGAGGATTTTTCCTCTGGAGTTAACATCAGTGCCAACTCCACTCCCCCCAAATCTTTCAGATGAGATTATAAACCAAGGTCCCATGTGTGAATCCACGCAGAACATCTTGCGCACACGTTATAACACATTCCACTTTTTGGAAGAGTAGGTCATTGTGCCAGTGGGAAGGGATGACAAAATTGACAAAACTGCATACACTCAGGGGATTGGATGTAAAAAAAAGAAAAAGCACATGAGAGCTTATTCCATTATCCTCGAAATAAAAGAATAAAAAAATCAGTATTATTGAAAATGAGTAATGGTCATGTGAGATGTAGCCGCTGCTGTAATCTAGTGGTTAGGGCGTTGGACTCGTAATCTAAAGGTTGCGGTTCAATCCCAGCTTTCGGCTATGGCGTTGTGCCCTTGGAAAAGGCACTTTATGGCTATTTTCTCACCCCACCCAGGTGTAAAAGCAGTACCAACCTTGTGTTGGGGGTTAACCCTGCGACAGACTGGCGTCCTATCCAGGGGGGAGTTCATGACTCTCAGTCGCTTAACTCCACAGAAACCGGGATAAGCACCGGCCTGATGAGCCTTAGGTTCAGGACAGACTTTAACTAACATGTGAGATGTGATCTGTTTCTCTTTGTATTCTTTGTTTTTCAGTTCCTGTGCAGAGGATCCCGGAACCTGCTGGTCAGACTGTACAACAAATATTTGGCCATGAAAGCCAAACGCCTGGGGCCTCAGGTCAGTCTTTATTCATTCATTTATTCATTTATTCTTTTATATCGAGGATAATGGAATAAGCATTCATGTGCTTTTTTACATCCAGTCCCCGTGTGCATGCAGTTTTTGTAAATCTTGTCATCTGTTTCCACCGCACATGATGGCCTACTCTTATGAAAAGCGGAACAGGGTTTAACGTATGTGCAAGATGTTCTGCGTGCGTTCGCACACGGAGCCTCGGTTTATAGTCTCGTCCGAAGGACTTTTGTCAGGAAGAGTGGCTGTGTGTCTGTCAGTGCAAAAAGAGGAAAGGTGCGTGTATCAAAGTCTTTATAGCGCCTGTAGTATTTTCTCCCTTTTTTATGTTTATTTGGTATGGTGACAGACTTTGATGATTTGTAATAGCTGTTAACTATGTTCTGTATTATAGATATGACACCTTTGTTGGTTGCTATACCTTAACCCCCTTGCATTCGGATTCTCTGAACACATATTGCCCCTAGATTTCGCATTCCATCACGAAATCAGATCAGGCACACATGCTCACTCGCTTTTTCCTCTTAAGTACATACCAGCAGCTATAATTGCTTCCAGACTCACAGAGGGATCTGTGCTTCTGGCCTGATTGAGCTTGGCATGGGGTGGTGATCAGTGAAGGTCCCTGCCTGATGGAAAACTACTGTGTGTAAATCCTGGCAAATCCCGGGTCAGGATTCAGGGCTGGGGGGGGGGGCAGGAATTATTTAATCCTGGCAAATCCTTGGTCAGGACTAAAAGGGTTAAAGCCATAAAAATCTGGAACTGCTTTGATGTAAATATCCCTAGCTGTGTCACTCACCACACTGACCCAAAACTTTACAGTCGGGAGACGGAGGCCCACGGGCCAAGAGGAGGGAAAAGGTCAGAGGAAGAAAGGTCGACTGACCTTGACCCAGATGGCTCGCGAGGCTGAAGAAAGACTGGACAACCAGGAAGTGGAGGAGGAAGAGGAGGAGGGGGAGGCACTGTCTGACCCTGGAGAGGAGGAGGAGAGGATGGGAGGAGGAGGAGGAGGAAGACGATGACTTTGTCATTCCTTGTGATGGGGAGGAGGCTGAGGAAAATCCGAAGGAGAAAAAGGTAAGTTCAGCATTTCAGGAAAATAATTATTATTTAAAAAAGAATAAAATGTTTTTTAAACAAAGTTCATCATTTGAGGAAAATAATTAATAATGAAAAAAAAGAGAAATGTTTTTTTAAACAAAGTTCATCATTAATTTGAGAAAAAAAATTATAATGAAATAAATGAATTAACTTTTTTTTTTTTTTAGTAATTCATCATTTGAGAAAAAAAATAATGAATTTTTTTTTAATTAAAAAAAAAAGTTTATCATTTGAGAACTGAGAAATGAATGTCACAGCCTTGCTTGATATTATCACAGGAAGCTTTCACTCTGGAACAACATTTTCTTTAGGTCAAAGGTATTGATGAATTGTATGTTTGCAAAAGATACTATTTTGTCAGATGGTGTTGTTGCTACTCCTTTTCACACCTTAGTTTATCTTTTTAATCTGAAAGGCTAGTACCCAGACCACCACTCATGGTCTAGTGGATGAAGAAAAATTTTTGAATTGAACCTGTGAGTGTGACCTCTTACTTTCTTAACATGCATAATGGATAGATTTCTGTCTGTCTGTCTGTCTGTCGTGTCTCTCTGTGTGTGTGTCTCTCTCTGTCTGTCTCTCTCTGTCTGTCTCTGTCTCTCTGCTTCTCTCTGTCTGTCTCTCTGTCTGTCTCTCTCTTCTCTCTGTCTCTGTCTCTGTCTTGTCTGTCTGTCTGTCTGTCTGTCTGCTCTCTCTCTCTCTCTCTCTCTCTCTCTCTCTCTCTCTCTCTCTCTCTCTCTCTCTCTCTCTCTCTCTCTCTCTCTCTCAGATAAAAAACCCCCTGAAATAACAAATGTACAGAAGGAAGCTAAATACCAGCAGAGTGAACAACAGCAGCAACAATCTAAAGTAAGTGATGACATTACCAGAGATAAGATTGAAATAAGGAAAAGCAAGCCATCCATTTCAAATACCCAGATGTTAATGCAATAAAAAGATTTTTTTTTTTTAAAAAGGTAAAGGTGTATGGGAGCATCAGAGACCTCGGCTTCTCTAGAGACCAGCATATTGAGGGTGGCACCCATCTCCTCTCCCTCGCCATTTTACCTTCCCTGACCCTAAAGAGGGCAGGTACCCATTTACAGCTGGGTGAACTGGGGGAACTGTGCTGAAGCCAAGACGCGCAAACAGTCACCCATCCAACTAGTAACCACGCTCGATGCTGCTTAACCTTAGCTTGGGGAAAGTGAGTGCTCTGACCACTTAGCTATCCCAATACAAGAATAAAATACAACCATAACAAAATCTACCATTCTACTCCCTTCAACATTTACATGACCCTATTTCTATGGCACAGAAAGAATAAGGGGATGGGATAGCTCAGTGGTCAGAGCACTCGCTTTCCCCAAGCTAAGGTTAAGCAGCATCGAGGGTGGTTACCGTTTGTGCACCTTGGCTTCAGTATAGTCCCCCAGTCTACCCAACTGTGAATGGGTACCTGCCCTCTTTGGGGTCAGGGAAGGTAAAGCAGCGAGGGAGAGGAGATGGGTGCCACCCTCAATATGCTGGCCCCCTAGAGAAGCTGAGGTCTTCCCCACGACCACACAGGTTATTGAACAGCTTTACCTTTTTTACCTTACAGAAAGAAGAGTCACAACCTGAAGGTTCGGCTTCGGAACAGAAAGTGGAATCAGAACCTGAGGGTGTGACCTCGAAGGACGCTTACTACGGGCTGGTGTCGGGGCCAGTGACCATCCTTCACCCTCTGCATGGCTGCACTGACCCCCACAGCCTGATGCGCACCCTGCAGGAGATAGAGCCCACCTACGTCGTTCTCTACGACCCCGACATGCAGTTTGTTCGACAGCTGGAGGTACGCTGAGTTAATAATGATAATAATAATAATAAAAAATGGAATTTGTGTAGCGCTGTATATATTTTTAGAGAGAGATGTACGTGTGTGTTTATTTATTTATTTATTTTATTATTTATTTATTCTTTTATATGGAGGATAATGCGATAAGCACTCATGTACTTTTTTTCATCCAGTCCCCATGGTGATGCAGTTGTGTAAATGTTGTCATCTGTTCCCACCGGCACACAATGGCCTACTCTTACAAAAGCAGAACAGGATTTAACATGTGTGCATGGTGTTCTGCGTGCGTTCGCACACGGGGCCTCGGTTTAAAGTCTCATCCGAAGGACTTTTGGGGAGATTGGAGTCAGCAGGGGGGGGAGAGTGTGATTGTGTGTGTGATTCAGATTCAGAACATTTCATTGCCATTTAAGTCATGTTGACTTATTTAACACACCAAAATAAACATCAGTTTCAATGATCTTTCTGCCCAAAATGATGTCCACTAAAAACATGTTGCATTCTATTTCTCTTTTTCTCTGTGTGTCTGTGTCTATGCTTCTGTGTCTGTATTTTTGTGAGTGTGTGTATGTGTCAGTGTGTGCCTGTGTGTGTGTAATAGTGAAAAATAAAGAGAAAGAGATTTGAATGACAAGGTTGAGAAATCCTTTGCTCTAGATCAAAATGTATGCAAATTCAGGTATGCAAATATATGTGTGCATTGAAGTGTACATAAATGTACTTTTTAAAAAATGGGGAGGGGGGGGGGGGGGAGGCAAACAAATCTCTTTATGTGCATTTGCTTTTGAAATTGAAACTTTTCATTCTCTTCTTTTAGGTTACTTTTCATGTCAGACAATGGATCTTTCTATTTAAGCATGATTGATGAAATTTCTCCACTTCTTCACTTGAGTTCTCTTTCTTTCATCAGGATGTGAATATTATATGTTGACTTACACAAACCCAGCTCTGAGGTTCACCAATGGTAAGATTTTGCGTATGTGACTGTTTTCACCCACCATGAAGATAGCTGCATTCCGACTTTGGGTGAGACAGCTGAGGCTGAAATGAGACATGTTGTAAAAAAAAAGATGTGTGTTGTGATTTCAGGTGTATCAGGCCTCCATCCCAAGCGCAGTTTGCAGGTGTACTTTCTGCTGTACACAGGGTCAGCTTATTCATTATCTTGATAAAAAGAATAAACAAACAAGCACACACACACACACACACACACACACACACACAACACACACACACACACACACACACACACACAACACACACACACACCCACACACACCTACAAAAGGCTCTCTACACTTTTGCCAGGTGAGAGATTTCAGACTGACAGACAGACAGACAGACAGATAGGAGATGGAAACAGCATATGATTTTTGTGATTCAGGTGTATCAGGCCTCCACCCCAAGCGCAGTTTGCGGTGTACTTTCTGCTGTACACAGGTCATGGAGGAGCAGAGGTACCTGACCACACTGCGCAGAGAGAAAGAGGCCTTTGAGTTCCTCATCAGAGAAAAAGCTGTATGTGTCCTCCTGTCTGTCTTTCGTTGCTGTTTTTTTTTTTTGTGCTTGAAGATTTAGGGTTTTTTTTGGTTTGGGATTAGAGTGGTGGGACCAGATGACTCAGTGGTCAGAGCACTCACTTTCCCCAAGCCAAGGTTAAGCAGACATCGAGTGTGGTTACCAATTGGAGGGATGACTGTTTGCATGCCTTGGCTTCAGTACAATCCCCCAGTTCACCCAGCTGTAAATGGATACTTGCCCTCTGTAGGGCCAGGGAAGGTAAAGCAGTGAGGGAAAGGAGATTGGCGCCGCCCTCAACATGCTGGCCCCTGGAGATGCTGAGGTCTCTGATGCCTTGCTCCCCTATGACCACATAGGTTATGGGACACCTGTACCTTTACCTTTATAAGTATAACCTTTATAAGTGCACGCACATGCATGTGTGTTGTATATGTGTGTGTGTGTGTGGCGTGCGTGCGTGCGTGCATGCGTGCGTGTGTGTGTGTTCGCATGTGTGTACATTCAAATTTGCTAAAACTATAAAGTGTTATTGATTGCTTGTGTGTTGTATAGGTCGAATGCAAGCGCTTTGATTTGTTTTTACAAGATATAGCGCCATAAAATTCCATGTATTATATTATTATTTATTATTACCTATATAAGCAGTTATGGGACACCTTTACCTTTACCTGTATAAGCAGTTCAGCAATCCTCCTCCTCCTTTGCCACACTGTAATCAATCATCATCATCATCATCATCATCATCATCATCATCATCATCATCATCATCATCATCATCATCACACTGTAATCCATGATCATGATCTGTCCTCAGACCATGGTGATTCCGGAGGAGAGGGACGGAAAGTCAGCAGATGACCCTGACCTTCAGAACCAGCCGACTGCCGAAACCCCCAGCTCCAGGAAAGGAGGGCTGTCTGCTCTGCCGGTGGAGCAAAAGGTGGGAGAGAAAAAAATCCCCCCTCCCCCCTCCCCCTTCCCCCTTCCTCCTACAGCTGTCAGTTTTCCCCACTTTCAGCTGCTCTCAGTCCTTTGGATGAGACTATAACCAGAGGCCCCGTGTGTGAACGCACGTACAATATCTTGCACAATGTTAAAACCTGTTCCTGTTTTTGGAGTAGGCCATTGTGAGCTAGTGGGAATGGATGACAAGTTTGACAAAACCGCATACACACGGGGATTGGATGTAAAAAAAAAAAAAAAAAGCACATGAGTGCTTATTCCATTATCATCAACATAAGAGAATAAAATTTTAAAAAATTAAATATCCATTCCAGCCCAGCCCAGCTGGTTCTAATTATAGCAGGAACTGACCACACTTGAAAAAACAAAACAAAACAAAAAAAAAGAAAACTGACCACAATGGGACTAGGTAAAAGGAAGGATCGCACTAAATTTAGCACTCTGGACCGAGTGATGTTGAATTTGTGCTGACTGTGGCCCCCCCCCCCCCCTTTTTTTCCAAAGCAAAGAAAGAAAACACAGATACAAACAAAAAAAGAAGATGAAGTATAGACAGAAGAAAGAGATGTATATTTTGAAAGTGGTTGGATATAGAAAGTATTTGAATCCATGATATCTCCATCTCTTTAGATGTCAGGAAGTGTGTGTGAATGTGTGTGTGTGTGTGTGTGTGTGTGTGTGTGTGTGTGTGTGTGTGTGTGTGTGTGTGTGGTGTGTGTAGGTGTAGGTGTAGGTGTGTGTAGTGTGAGTGTGTGTGTGTGTGTGTGTGTGTGTGTGTGTGTGTAGGTGTGTGTGTAGTGTGAGGTGTGTGTAGTGTGTGTGTGTGATGTGTGTGTGTGTGCATGCGCGTGTACATGCATGCATGTGTGCATGTGTGTGTAGAATCGTTTTCTTTAAAAAAATAGGGAAAGAAACTGCCTTTTCATAACAGTTTGTGTATGTGACAGGTGATTGTGGACATGCGTGAATTCCGCAGTGAGCTGCCCTCTTTGATTCACCGGCGAGGCATCAGTGTGGAGCCTGTCACCTTGGAGGTACCTGTCTTCTTCTTTCCCTAGCATTTCACTGCTGTTCTCATTGCTGTTGTCTCACACACACACACACATGCACGCAGACACACACACACCAACCATGACATGACACGACACATAACACAGCACAGCACAAAACATGCAATGCAACGCATATACGCACGCACAGACAGACAGACACACAGACAGACAGATAGATAAGTAGATTGATAAGTTGATAGATGGATGGATGGATGGATGGATGGGTGGGTGGGTGGATGGGTGGGTGGGTGGGTGGGTGGGTGGGTGGATGGATGGATGGATGGATGGTGGATGGATGGATGGATGGATGGGTGGGTGGGTGGGTGGGTAGATGGATGGATGGAAAGAAAGGAAAGGAAAGGAAAGGAAAAACAAAACCAAAACCAAACAAAACAAAACAAAAGCCTTCGACCTTTTTGTGCAGATAGGAGACTACATCCTGACCCCTGACATCTGTGTGGAGCGGAAGAGTGTGAGCGACCTGATCGGCAGTCTGAACAGCGGGCGCCTGTACAACCAGTGTGTGGCCATGTGTCGATGCTACAAGAGGCCTGTGCTGCTCATCGAGTTCGATCCCAACAAGTCCTTCTCTCTGCAGGTCAGCTGATGTTGTTGTCTGTTTGTTTTGTTTGAAGATGAGAGGAGTGTTTAGACATGATCCCTGAGGAGAAATCGTGGAGTTTGAGTTCCAGGGCAGCTCAGGGCTGTATATTAAAAAAATCATAATAATGGGTAGGTGCTGCACTTGTGGTGATGCCCTCTCCCAGGGAGAGCAGCCCGAATTTCATGCAGAGAAATCTGCTGTGACATAAAGTGGTATAAAATAAATAAGAATGAAAAATATGCACAGAGAGAGAGAGAGAGAGAGAGAGAGAGCAGAGAGAGAGAGAGAGAGAAGAGAGAGAGAGAGAATGACAAATTGTGTTTTAGACATTCAGTCCATTCACAAATATGGGGACAAGTTGGGGATGGGGAGTTGAAATCCAATGCATATGAAATATTTTGAACAAAATCCCGAAAAAGTTCATCACGCCATGGAGGTGTTTTGCGGATATATACTGGCATATTGAGTTCACTGATCAGTTCAGTCAACACCAGGGAAGCTTTTTTCCATAGTCTGTCACAGGAGAGAGACAGAGACAGAGAGATACAGAGAGAGATATACACACAGACAGACAGACAGAGAGAGAAAAGAGATTTTTTCTTTTTCATTTTTTCTTCCAGAAAGCAAGAATCGCAGGTCTTTTTTCGCTGTGGAAGTGGTAATGAAATCTGTAATATGCCTTCATCTTCAGTCATTTTTGTCATGTCATGTCATGTCATGGTGTGTGTGTGTGTGTGTGTGTGTGTGTGTGTGTGTGTGTGTGTGTGTGCGTGTGTGTGTGCGTGTGTGTGTGCGTGTGTGTGTGAGTGTGTGTGTGTGAGTGTGTGTGTCTGTGTGTGTTGTGTGTGTGTGTGTGTGTGTGTGTGTTGTTCTTCGTTGTTGTTCTTCAGTTTAATGTCTGTTCACATAAGTGATGAGTTGTAGACTGTTTAAAAGGTGTGTAGAACATGAAAACAATCAAAACTTTTTAGAAATTAAACATAATCATGTGTTACCTGACCTAACTTTAAAAACATGTTTCCTAAAAGCACTCATGTTATAGTATGTAACTGTCAATAGGACTCTTCTTCAACGATAAGGCGAGTTCACACAGCAACACACAGTTGCTTAAAATGTTGTCCAGAGAGTTCTCACGTGTGTGTGTGTGTGCGTGCGTGCGTGCATGCATGTGGTGTCCACAGGGCAAATACCCCATGCCGAATGAAGTGAACCTGAACGAGACGACGTCCCGCCTGGCTCTGCTGACCATGCATTTCCCCAAGCTGCGCATCCTCTGGTGTCCCAGCCCCTACGCCACTGCCGAGATCTTCGAGGAGCTCAAGGTCCCCTCTCTTGTTTCCTGTCTTTTTTTTAGTTTATTTATTGACAGCTGTCAGTTTCCCCCACTCACTTTTGTCCAGTAGCCGCCGCTGTAGTCTAGTGGTTAGGGCGTTGGACTCGTAATCTAAAGGTTGCGGGTTCAATCCCAGCTTTCAGCTATGGCGTTGTGCCCTTGGAAAAGGCACTTTACGGCTTTTTCTCACCCCACCCAGGTGTAAAAGGGGTACCAACCTTGTGTTGGGGGTTAACCCTGCGATAGACTGGTGTCCTATCCAGGGGGGAGTCTATGACTCTCAGTCGCTTAACGCCACAGAAACCGGGATAAGCACCGGCCTGATGAGCCTTAGGCTTGGGACAGACTTTAACTAACTTTTGTCCAGTCTTTTTTTTTAGTTTATTTATTCACAGCTGTCACTTTCCCCACTTTCAGCTCCTTTCAGCTGCTGATTAACCTGTTCCATCCCAGCCCAGCTCAATGTCTGCTCTTTTGTTTCTCCAGTCTTTTTTTTTTTTTTAGTTTATTTATTCACAAAATTTTGAGAAAAGCAGAACAGAGAGAGAGGAAATGGAGGGAACTGGTTGTCAAGTCTTCAGGGGTGGCCCCACGGCCACCAGACTAAGGGATAGATAGATAGATAGATTATTCACAGCTGTCAGTGTCCCCCACTTTCAGCTCCTCTCAGCTGCTAATTAACCTGTTCCAGCACAGCTCAAGTTCTGCTCTTCTGTTTCCAGTCTTTGTTTTGCTTTATTTATTTATTTATATTGTTTTAATTAGTTAATTTATTTATTAGTATTGAGGATGATGGAATAAGTGCCTATGTGCTTTTTTACATCCTATCCCCATGTGTATGCAGTTTTTGTCGATTTTGTATCTGTTCTCACCAGCACACAATGGCCTGCTCTTCTGAAAAGCCAAACAGTTTTTAACTTGTGCGCAAGATATTCCGCATGCGTTTGCGCATGGGGCCTTGGTTTACAGTCTCATCCAAAGGACTTTTAGGGGGAGTGGAGTCAGCACTGATGGAAACTCCAGGGGAAAATATCCTCTTAAACAGGATTTGATCCTGGGTCAGTGAATCATGAGCGCAATGCCTAACGCTCTAACCAACCAGGCTATCCCGTCCCCTAGTTCACATTTTATAAATAGAAAAGGAGAAAAATAAACGAATTAGATTAGTGATTTAGTATGTTTTTGGTGTCTCCTTTGAAGAGATCAAGATCTGTTTCTTTTTTTTCCGATCTTTTTTAGATCACATTTTAGAAAAAAATTTTAAAAATCGAAAAAACAATGCTGTTGTGGTAACTTGCTCTCCCTGAGGAGAGCTGTCCCAACTTTTTACAGAGAAATCTGCCTTGACTGACAGTGGTATGCAATATGATATAATACAATACAATACGATACATACAATACAATACAATACAATACAATACAATACAATACAATACTGTACTATATAATGCAATGCATGCACACACACACACTACACACACACACACACACACACACACACACACACACAACACACACTGACACACACACACACACACACACACACACACACACACACACACACACACACACACACACACACACACACACACACACTGACACACACCACACACACACACACACACACACACACACACACACACACACACACATTACACACTACCACACACACACACACACACACACACACACACAACACACACTGACACACACACACACACACACACACACACACACACACACACACCACACACACACACACACAACACACACTGACACACACACACACACACACTCACATATTGCAATGCACTTCAACTTGTTGAATGCTAACGCTGATGCCAGTCATGTTCACATTGTGTCAGGAGCAATAAGTAGATTACCTCCCATGGGATCAGAGGCCTGTCACGGCGTCATGTTTCTTTTTGTTGACAGTGCATCCACTCTCACATAACCTCACAAAGTGCCAAGACGGGTCACTGATTGATAAGTAAACATGGTAATATCAAAAAGTATATTATGTATCTCTGCTTACTGCTGTGTGATCTTGATTTGATTTATTCTTTTATAACGAGGATAATGAAATTAGCACTCTTGTGCTTTTTTACATCCAGTCCCCGTGTGTGTGCAGTTTTGTAACTGTCATTTGTTCCCACCGGCACATGATGGCCTATTCGTAAGAAAAGCGGAACAGGATTTAACGTGTGTGCAAGATGTTCAGCGTGCATTCGCACATGGAGCCTCGGTTTAAAGTCTCATCCGAGGGACTTTTGGGGAGAGTGGAGTCAGCACTGATGTTAACTCCAGGGGAAAAATCCCCTCAAACGGGAGTCGAACTCGGGCTGTCAAATTGCGAGCGCAATGTTCTGACCATTATGCTATCCTGTCCCAGAGAGAGAGAGAGAGAGAGGGAGGGATTGAGGGAGGGGGAGAGAGAGAGAGAGAGAGAGAGAGAGAGAGAGAGAGAGATTGGTACGAATCCTCTATCTCACACAAATCTCTGCCCACTGCTTTATGTTGCCCAGGTGAACCGTGCCCAGCCCAGTGCTGCCGACTGCATGGCCATGAAGGCGGGGGGAGAGGCCGTGGAGTGGGGGGACCGCTACACCCACCTGCCTCAGGTAACTCTTTCGGCCCTCCTGCCTCTTCTGTCTTCAGGATGGAGACTTTTTTTTCTTTTTTCTTAAATAAATTTTCCAGGGTTCTTGTTGTTGTTGTTGTTTTTTTTTGGGGGGGGGGTATTTTTTACAGGCTGGAAAGATGATTTTTGATGGAGGTAGATTTTTTTTAAACTTTTGTTTTTAACTGAAATTTTTTTTTTTAATTTCTTTTTTTATTATTTTATTTATTTATTTATTCATTTATTATTATTTAAAAATTTTTTTTTTTAACTTTATATCAATCCTAGGTATGTTCATTCCTATGGATCAGCTGAAGGGAGTTGCCCTACAACTGGAGCCGACTCCATTCCCCTGAAAGTCTTGATGAGATTATAAACCAAGGTCTTTTGTAGTGCCAGATGTGTAGTGTGACTGTTTATGCCCACCATGAATGCAGCCTCATTCCGACGACTTCGCCGTTGGATAATGTCCTTGAAAAGCTTTGCTCTCTGCTGTGGTGTTGACCACTGTCCTCTCTCCCTTTCTCTCTCTCTCCACAGGGTCAAGTCAGCCTGAGGTTGTGCGCAGCCTCACTCACTCTATATTTGTGTAAAGCCTTTAGAATAAGAGATACTTTATTATCATGTCTTTTTTTTTTTGCAACTGATTTTGTTGCTATACAATTTTGCTGTTGTCATTGCTGTTGTCTTTTATTCCACACCAAAATACTAAGCAGTTTGGCAACCCCCTTCATGTATGGGCCAATGGCCTTTTTGTGAATAAATCATTTTGAGTTTGAGTTCTCTCTCTCTCTCTGTCTCTGTCTCTGTCTCTCTGTCTCTCTCTCTCTCTTAGCTTTATTCCCTGATCAGGGCAAGGGCCCGATGAAAAAAAAAATGCAATGCTTACTCTGTAACCCTTGAAAAATAAAGATCATTCATTCAAAAGATCATTCATTCAATTATTCATTCATTCATTCATTCATTCATTCATTCATTCTCTCTCTGTCTCTCTGTCTCTCCACAGGACATGGTGCTGCGTATGCCGGGGGTGACCTCCAGGAATTACCGCAGCGTGCTGAACAAGTTTGACAACATGGTGGCCCTGGCTGGAGCCTCTCTGGAAGAACTGACCTCAGTGCTGGGCAACTCCGCTCAGGCCAAACAGCTCCACGACTTCTTCCACACCAAGGCCACGCCTGATGCTGCTGCTGCTGTCGCTGGTGGTGGTGGTGGTGGTGGTGCGAGGGGCAGAGGGGGGAAACGGTTTGGGAAAAGGAAGAGATGATTTTGAGGGGGGGGGGGTATTGGGGGGGGAGGGGGGGGGGGGGGGAGTGTGTGTAGGTGTGTGTGTGGGGGGTGTTAGGGGTGTGTAAGTGTGTGTGTGTTTGTGTGTGTGTGTATAGAGGGGTGGTGGCGGTTATGGCTGTTTGATGTTAGGGGAAAGAGAGTAGTGTGTGTGTATGTGTGTGTATATATCTGTAAGGTTTGAGAAAAAAAGATGATTGTGTGAGTGTGTGTGTGAACGTTTGTGTGTGAATGTGTGTGTGTGAGTGATGTGTGTGTGTGTGTGTGTGTGTGTAGAGGGGGGAGGTAATTGTGAATATGGGTGTATGATGTTTGGGAAGAGAGAGTTAAGTGTGTGTGTGTATTGTGTATAAGTCTAAGGTTTGAGAAAAAAAAGATGATTTGTGTTGACGTGGGGGGGGGGGGGGGGGGGGGGGGATAATTGTGAATATGGGTGTATAACCTTTGGGAAAAAAGAGAATGTGTGTGTATAAATTTTTGGAGGTTTTGTTGTTTTTTGTTGTTGTTTGTATGTTTTCTATGGTGTTTTTTTTAGGGAGGGAGATGTCTGGGTTTTATTTTGGGGAGGGGGAGAATGCATATGTGATTGCAGTTTGTCTATCCTGCACAAGTAGTAAATTATTGTTTGGCTTTTATGACAGCATCTGTAATTGGTATTGTCTTCGCTGCAATGAACATATGATATAGTGTGCATAGTACATATGAGAGAATGTAATCTTACACACAAAGGAAAAGGTATACAGATGTGTCAAATGTGCTTATGCCCAAACTACTATATGAATGAATATAGGATGAAATTAAACTTTTTGATAATGGAAAAAAAAATCCTCCACTCCCTCTCTCAAGTTTAAGCAGCTCTCTTTCATGAGGTGTTGTTGTAATGATGCTGAAATAAAAATTATTTGTATGTTTTTTTTCGGAGATTTTGAGTGTTGTTGTGAATGAGTGAGTAATTTTCCTGTATGCTCCGGTCTGCTGTAGGCTGTACCAAATGCAAGGTACACACAGGACCTTGGTTTGAAGTCTGAAGTAAAAGACTTGCTCCTAGACCATGAAACATACCGTTTTGGAGTAGTAGGCATCCATCAGTCTTGGAAAACGATGGAGCTATGGTCTAGGCTCTAGAGCGCAAAGCCTGGGTAAGAAAGAATGGAGGGCAAGCTGTTATCCATGCAGCAGATCCCCCCCTCTCCATGTCGCTGGAATGGTCCATCGAAAAGGTAATTGCCGATACGAATGGTTCCAGTATCGTCGCAGGAGCCACCAGAATGCTGCCATATACAGCCCTGAGCCACCCTGGGGACTATAACTCCCGATTTTTCCTCAGGGGTGGTGTCTAAAATGACACCTGTGTGCTTGTTGATTTTTTATTTTGTCATCTGCTCCTACTGGCACACAATGGCCTGCTCTTCCGAAAGGCAAAACAGGTTTTTAACGTGTGCATAAAATGTTCTGCATGTGTTTTGCACATGGGACCTCGGTTTATAGTCTCATCTGAATGACTGTTTTGGAGTAAGAGAGAAAAATGCACCAGGGTTCAAACCAGTGACTCACTTCCTAAACTGTAGCATTTCCTGTTGGCCACCCACCACTCTTGAATTCTTCATACAAAAAAAAAGGTTTTATATAAATCTGAATGCTGTATGTCACCTCTTATCACACAAAAATCAGGACATAACACCAACAACACGAACCCAGCAAGCACACAAGACTCTTGCATCCACAAGCAGAAAAAACGCGGGCGTTTAACAATTCAATAGTTTATTAAACACTTGCGCAGTTCTGACCGAAACAACTGATCCAACAGAGAGGGTATGCAGGTGCAACACATGGCGCAAATCCAACAGAAACCAACGATTGCACAGAACCTCTTGGTCTACAAGTGGACAATACACTTGGTAAACAATAAGTTAATTAAGCTCCCTGCCACGAAAAAAGCAACCCTGTCAAAACCCATATAATATATTGTATACATGTATGTGTGTGATAAAACTCAGGATTGTCTATGATGAATAGAAGGATGGTGATACATTGACGGATGTTGTTCATACTAGTTGGATAACACGAATGACTTGGTTTTACAGAATGACTTGGTTTTACAGGTGTACTGACGATGAAGCTTATCATTGCTTTGATGATGTACAGTAAATGCTGGAATACAAAAACATCAAGGTAATTTGGATAAAATGATTTACAAATACAGTCTGCTGAATTCTTCACTTCACCAATTGTTCTCAATTATTCGCATGTGTATGTACATGCATGTGCATGCACGCACACACATGAACGCACACACATGAACACACATGCTCACACTCACGCACACCTAAATCATGCTCCAATGATCACATGAATAAAAAAAAAGAATCTTGTTAAAAAAAAACAACCAACACTATGAACATTTATATGTTAAAAAGTAAACCAGCCCTTAAAAGACATGACACCAGATTTTATTCCATGATTGTGGACACACTTTACTTCTGACATTAAAAATAAAATGACAAAATTCGTCATCCTAAACATGGTGTCTGAAAAACGTGGAAACAAAATGGCAGGAATGCAACCAAAACTCCACAGTTTAATCAAGATTTAAAAAAAAAAAAAAAGACAAAAAAAGAGATTCTATCTAATTGTGGAGATGTGTTAGTCATGATTAAAAATCCACACATTCGTGTTGGTGGAGATTTCTCACTCCACACGTCTGTCTGTGTATTCATAAATCAGGATTCAACATTTCTTTCATCAACTGACATTTCCAATATCTGTTGGCCAGTCCTTCAATATCGAAATTCAATTCATGGATATCTATATCATTATCATCTACATGATTCATTTTGCCCATTTTATACATCACTACATACAAATAACATTGATATCAGCCAATATCTATACAGATATGTCACTGTCTACATATTAAGACAAAAAAAAAAATCTGAAAAATTATCAGGAAAAAGCAGATTGCAGCAAAAGCCATCATCCTTGTCTTCATTTCTCAAATTGAAAGAAAAAAAAAAGTCTTTCAGATCTATAAATTCTATCCTATCACTACAGCCATTCCATTTTCTTCATTAACAACACTGTCATGTGTGTTGATCTGGTGTGATGTGTAAAACCCAGCAGAGAGCTAAGGTCATGCCAGGACTCCGACTGTTACCAGGTCAAGAGGGTAAAGGTAAAAGGTAAAGGTGTCCCATAACCTAGGCAGTCATAGGGGAGCAAGGCGTCAGAGACCTCAGCTTCTCTAGGGGGCCAGCACATTGAGGGCGGCGCCCATCTCCTCTCCCTCACTGCTTTACCTTCCCTGACCCTAAAGAAGGCAGGTACCCATTGACAGCTGGGTAAACTGGGGGGACTGTACTGAAGCCAAGGCGCGCAAACAGTCGCCCATCCAATTGGTAACCACACTCGATGCTGCTTAACTTGACTTGGGGAAAGCGAGCGCTCTGACCACTGAGCTGTCCCGCCCCCTGAGGGACACAGTCAGATATGGACTTGCTTCATCACCATAATTATCATCTCCTGGATATCAAACACGCAGTGCTCTTATATATTCATAATTTATACTCTTCATAAATTTGTTTCAAATCTACGATTGAGCAGGAGTTACATTTACCATGAGCAGCCGTATTGTTCAAAGGGCGAGAAATTTCTTTTCTTATTAAAAAACTATAAAATAAAAAAACCCAACCCAACACCACCCCCCCCCCCAAAAAAAAAAAGAAAGAAAGAAAAGGAAAGATATTGCAAGTACCACTAGACATTGAAACTTCTTGTTCACATCCACAGAGCAAAGTTACATTTACCATGAGCAGCCATATTGTTCAAAGGGGCGGGAAATTTCTTTTCTTATTAAAAAACAAAAAAAAAGAAAGAAAAGGAAAGATATCGCAAAGTACCACTAGACATTGAAACTTCTTCTTCTTCACCTCCACAACGATGCTACAGATTAAAGCTGGATGGACATGCCAGCGAGACTAACAACTGGCTGAACTGAAACATTAGACACATCATTTCT
Organism: Stramonita haemastoma; assembly: GCA_030674155.1. Classification (NCBI taxonomy): domain Eukaryota; kingdom Metazoa; phylum Mollusca; class Gastropoda; order Neogastropoda; family Muricidae; genus Stramonita; species Stramonita haemastoma. Next base: position 63,355,465 of record CM060322.1, read on the forward strand.
CTGTCAGCCATCTTTCTGGCCGAGGACAATGGTGGTTTGTAAGTCATCATCATTAGGACTTGGGCCAGGACAAGTTTGACCGCTTTTGACAGTTCTTCAGTACATTCAGGTTCTCTGGTACATTCTTTTAGTACATTCAGGTTCTCTGGTACAGTTCTTCAGTACATTCAGGTTCTCCAGTACATACAGGTTTTCTGGTACAGTTCTTCAGTACATTCAGGTTCTCCACTGCATTCAGGTTCTTTCAATCTCTGGAACATTCTTTCAATACATTCAGGTTCTGGTACATTCTTTCAGTACATTCAGGTTTTCTGGTACACTTCTTCAGTACATTCAGGTTCTGTGGTACATTCTTTTAGTACATTCAGGTTCTATGGTACATTTCTTTCAGTACATTCAGGTTCTCTGGTACATTCCTTCAGTACATTCTGGTTTTCTGGTACATCAGTATATAATCTCCAATACACTTCTCCAGTACATTCAGGTTCTCTGGTACGTTTTTTTTGTTTTTTTTTCAGGGGAGGGGGGGGGGGGGTGTTTGTAAACAGCAGTATTTTTTCTTCCAAACCTATCACAGAAGACCCATTCCTAATCTGACTATGTTTTACTTTCAGTCAAAACCAAACCATGTAATAAAAAAACAACAAACAACAAAGCATCAGCTTTTTTCAATATCAAACACTGTCAATTAGCAAAAGGACATGGTCTACTTAGACAACCAAGGTTTTTGCACAGGCACACGAGACTACACATAGCTGCTTTGGATAGCAGTTCTTTAGCTTAAGGTTTGGTCATTAAATCATTCAAAACAACAATTTTTTTTTTTTTTAAAGCAACAAAAAGATTGCAAAGGGATTAAAAAAAATCAAAAGACCAAAATAAACAATGCTGCTGAATAATTATTTTAAAAAATAAATTAAAAAAAGCCCCCACCACCACCCCCCCAAAAAAGAAAAGAAAACAAAAAACAACCCACACATACAAAAACCAAACAAATTTTTTTTAGAAAAAACCCAACACTGCAAAATGAACAATCTCCACTCATTTCAAAGTTGAAGAGTTTATACTCATAATAATGGTGGGTCTTTTTTTTTTTCTTCTCAATTCACACAAAATAGTCATCAGCATCAATCTACAATTCATAAAAATTTTCTAATAAAACTTCAAAAAAGGGGATGACCCATCCAATACAACACCAGCAACAAAAGCTAACGAACGTTTTGGAGTCTTTTGACAAATGTCATACCTAACTCGACAACAGCAGTATATTCAAGAAAGAGAGTTCATTCAGATGGTATTTCTCTAACATGTCACGTTGATGATGTGTACACAGCAGATATGACAAGAAGAAGAAGACATTTTTCTGTCAACCATACCTACTTAGCTCTTGACGCCGAGAGTCGTCATGTTATGGCTAACCAGCTCTGTACATATCTCTACGTACTGTAGAGTCGTGCTGCAAGTCACCATTGTTGCAACCGAAACCGAAACCAAGCCACAGAGAGAAGAGAGACGTCACTGACCCAACATTCCATAGAAAGAAGACTCATTGCCCTTTGTCTGATGCATAATGCTTGTTCCATGGAAAGATCCATTTATTTCTCTTGCCTATTCCATGGAAAGAAGATAAATTTATTTCTCTTTTGCTGATGCATCCTGCTTATTCCATGGAAAGAAGATAAATTTCTCTTTCTCTAATGTAGCCTGCTTATTCTACACAGATCTTGCAATGTTAAGTCAAGTCCTTCTTTGTCATTTCTGTTTGTACTCACAAATCACCTCTTCTCTTAGCTCCCTAGGGAGAAACTGTGACACTACACTGAAGAGCTTTTTGTCAGATTTCTCCATTCTGTTGTATGCCAAAGCCTGAGTGTTTGAATATGATAGTCCTAAACCCTCCTGCAGTAACCTTCATTCAATGTTTTTCTCTGTTGTTGTTCTTGTTGTTTTGTTTTATTGCTCAGCCAGAGATCTGAGGTTCACCAAAGGTGAGATTTAGCGTATGTGACTGTTTTTGCCCACCTTGAAGGTCGCCACATTCCAACTTTGGGGATATTCAACGTTACTCTGAAGATTAAGATTTTTGGAACTCTTCTCAGTGCATCTGTACACCCAGTTAAATATGCCCCAATTGTTTTCAGTTTTAAAAATACTACAGAAGCTGCAACTGCAACATTTGATAACTGTACTTTATCTCTTTACTTCTTTGGGTTTTTTGTGTATCTTTTTCTCCCTGAAATATGCTGAAAGCTCTGATAGATCCACAGCTACAGTTGTTGAAACATCTCAAAGGTTTCTTTCTGTAATATATCATCTCTCCTTACCTCATCCCTCCACTACCAACACACATAGACATTGATGTTAATTCATGTGAGATCTTCACCTATTGCACCTTTCTTTCCTAATATAATAAACAGTTTCATGATTATAAAAAGTACAAAATTTAAAGACAAAAGATTTTGTTTCAATTTCTTGGATTCAACAACTAAGAACAGTAACTTCTGTCCTACACAAAGGGTCATGGTCCAAGTCATTGCTGCATACAATACCCATACACCTGCCAGAACTAAAACTGAATGATACGTGGGAATAAATGTCATTCAATAAATGATTACTACAAGGGACAAATATAAAAGCTTTTATACCTTCACTTCACAAAGCACTCATATACTTCTCCTGTGATTTGCAAGGGACAGTACGCTGGCTATGGAAAAAAAAACACCCCCCAAAACACAGAAAACACTCTACTTCTTATGGATGACAAAATTAACAAAACTGCATGCACACGGGGACTGGATGTGAAAGAGCACATGAGTGCTCATTCCATTATCCTCGAAATAGCTGTGACTTGTGATTGTAGTTAACCTCTTTACTACACTGTTGAGGCACAGGGTTTGTCACAGAAACCATTGCCAGCAATGCTCAGTTGACAATTGCTGTTCGTCATGATTCAACACTCTCTCTGTTTCATCCAGCAAAGGCCTGAGCAAAATATGATAGCAGCAAAAGGGTTAAGTAATATTTCAACCATCCTATAAAGAAATATAATATGGTCCATTTCTGACCAATTTCAAGCATCTTAGATATAAAACATGGATCTATTTTCATCAGACTCATGAAGTGAAAGCTGAAGAATCAACCAAACTAAAGACAGCTAGGTCACAATCACCTGACCTTGACACAGAATACAGGTCAGTGACCCAAACAGACATGATTCGCACCACTACAGAAGAAAAATTAATTTAAAAAATAAATAAACCAGGCTGCTTGAGCAATAGTGCAAATGTGTGGAATACCACAAAAAAATCAAAGCCCAATGCTGTCTTTGCAATAAAAAAAGATGTAAAAGAATATATATAACCAGCTTTAGATGCCTGAGGGGTGACCTGTTTTTGTCATGTCATGCGATTGCTGTGAGCGCTTCAACGTGTGCTGATCATGCGAGTGCTCTTCTGCCAAAGTGGACTTTTCAATGGGACTGATACACCTGCACACCAGGATGGTGTGAAGAGTTTGTATACACAACACAACCAAAATCCTTTCAAATATTGAAATAAAAAAAAGGACAAATGTTTGTGCTTTATAGGTAAAATTTAAACAGTTAACTATGAGTTTTATAGCTGGTCTCGTGGATATATCTCCCTTGTGTTTATAAAAAATATATTTCACAATAAAATTTGCTGATTTTTTTTCTTACATTGTTAAAAACCAGTCATAAAATGGCTTCATCACACTGATTTATCAAGTAACTAATTTCTAAATCCTATTTTTTTGTTAAACATGCCTTATCAACTCTAAAACTCAAAACCAAACTCACTCTTTCTCTCTCTCTTTCTCTCTCTCTTCTTTCCAGCAAAAAAAAAAATCTCTTCATGAAGTTCAAAGCTCCACTGACCATGAGTCATGTTATGGCTGAAACCATATTAAAACAACAACAATGACCAAACTATAACTGACAAATCCAAACAAAAAACGTATCACTAACCAGCCTTACAATGCAAAACAAAAAGCAAGATTTCACTAACCAATCTGTTCAGAAAAAGCAGGGGGAGGGGGAGGGGGGGGGGGGGGGGAACCTCCACAAAATCTACTTCATACTGCTCCAGTCACATCTTTTTGTCTGTCTATTTGGGTTAGGGGGTTTTGTCATTATTTTGGAATATGGTTCCTGTAACTTAAAAATGTCCATGATGAAATATGTTACACTCAAAGTTGAATTCTGAATGATTTCACATAAATAAAGTACAAAGTGGTAAATTACTGACCAGATAAAATCAAAAAGTATATACCACACCTCCCCCACCCCCTTGCAAAAAAAAAAAAACCATACAAAAAGCAAAGTAATTTCTAAAACAACTTCATCCATAAAAATAAATAAGACCATTGTTAAGCATAACTTATTACAACATAATTCATAACAAAATAAATATCTACATATCACTTCTGTTCACAGCAGAAATGGTCATAATCTGAAATATCAATGTGAAGCCTTTTCTTTAAAAAAAATTTTTTTTTAAATAAAAGTTTCAACACACATATCAACATTTACATTACTGCCTCTGTTAAACTTTTAAGGGGCTTACAGGTATAATACAAAACCACTGGCAGCACAGTTTCAGATCAGCAAGGTGACATTGATCCAAAATAAATACACGAAAATATTTGCAAACATCTTTTCAGGCTGTACAAAAGAGGTGGACACATATAATAATAATAATAATTTTATAATAATAAAAATTTTAAAAAGATGTGAGACTGGTTCTCATGAATGGGCGCCTGACTTGACATTGGCAGTGAGAGAGAGAGAGAGAGAGAGAGAGAGAGAGAGAGAGAGAGAGAGAGAGAGAGAGAGAGAGAGAGAGAGAAGAGAGAGAGAAACAGACAGACAAACAGACAGACAGACAGACAGACAGACAGACAGAGAGAGACAGAGAGAGAGAGTTTTAGATCACTGTTCTTTCCCGACAATGCTGTACACAAATAATGAGCAAACGGCAGTTGTTAGGAGGGCGTGGATGATGTGAGAGTCAGTGTGTGACAAATCAGCGCTGAAGATATGGCAACTTTTTTTCTTCTTTTTTTTTTTAAAGTCATGACAACTATCTTGCGTGTTTTCTTTCTTAGCAACGAATATTCTTCCACCTGCTCTGCAAAAACCTCCAACTCTTGCACGTCTGGAGTGAACTCTGTCGTCAAATCTCCATGCTGGGCCGTATCAATATGCGTGCTTTCTCTTGATGGGGGACATGGGGCAGGGTGGGCACATCTCAAGCTATGAATAAAGCAGTACAGGCTTTGAGACCCCATGCATTTAGCAATAGTTCTAGTCTTCCTCCATCCAGAGGGTTTGAATGCAGGCTAGATTGGTCATCAGCTACTAAGCGAAAGGTAAAGGTGTCCCATAACCTATGTGGTCATTAGAGAGCGAGGCATCAGAGACCTCAGCTTCTCTAGGGGCCAGCATATTGAGGGCGGTGCCCATCTCCTCTTCCTCGCTGCTTTACCTACCCTGACCCTAAAGAGGGAAGGTACCCATTTACAGCTGGGTAGAATAGGGGACTGTACAGAAGCCAAGGCGCGCAAACGGTCACCCATCCAACTGGTAACCACGCTTGACACTGCTTAACATTGACTGGGGAAAGCGAGTGCTCTGACCACTAGCTATCCTGCAGCTACTACTGCAGTTGCCATGTCTACGGTGTGGCCAATCCCAGCATGCTTTTTGTTTTTCAGGCTGCCAGTTTGATTTTCAGTCTTCAAAGCTGATTGGCTATAAATTCTCTTTTGCCTATGATCTTTAAACTTGTTTTCAAAACTTCTGACAGGACCACACAGAGGCCAAATGAACGCCCTATTACAGTGCTCTGAAAACTTTACAACAGGATATGGCATGATACCATGCGTAGTTTTGTGATGAAAAAGCTCAAAATCATGCATTTTTACCTTAAAAACCTGTTTAATCTCTAAGGAATCTCAATGGCTTACCACTTAAAACATTATTTCAACAATTTTTTTTCGTCCAACATTTTCTGTCATCAGCCAGTGTATATGACAGCACAACAGTCTACCATTGCAACCAAGATACAAAATACTTCAAAATCACCCAGATAAGCCTCACCATTCTTAGGGAGGCTCTAACAACCAATTCAGTGTTTGCGAGTTTGGCTCCATTCATGAAATCAGGTCACATACACATTTCCTTATCAATTTAAATTTTTTTTTTTTTTTTAAAGCAAAAGGTACAATCTGTCACATGCACATTTTCTTATTTTAAAAAAAAGCTAAAAAAGGAAAAAAAGCAAAAGGTAAAAGCTGTCACAGACACATTTTCTTATCATATAAAAAAAAATTTGTTAAAAAAGCCAAAGGTAAAAGCTGTGAAGGAATGAATGGGAAAAGCTCAGCACAATGTAAACCAATGCAGCCATGTGCCCCCATAAAACACATCAAATATGTACACGTTGAGTCCCTTTCTCATTCCAGAGTCCTGAAGCCCCAACGAAGGAACCAACCAACACACATCCATCAAAAATGACACAAAAGAATGACTGGCACCGAGAACACAAAAACAAAAACACACCGCGTCGAAACATTTTTAATTAATTAAGCAGCCAGAGAGCAGCGACTAGAAAAAGTCTACGATAATCTCTACACTCTTCCAAGTTGTAGTGAGCAAAAAACTTGAGCAGTATCACTCTCACGCACTTACATATATATAGAATTATCAATTATATTAGAACTTCTCTCTCTCTGTGTTAACATTCTCCCTCTCTCTTTCTCTATTATCCTTCACGCTAAATAACCAGACAAAAAAAACACCACATTTTCAGCATCATTCTTTCTTACCTCTTTGCACAGAATGTTTTACAGACTTCACACACGGCCATCATATCGATCATATCAAGCAGTAATACACATGTACACACGTCTGTAAGCTGGCGACTGAATGAGATCTGGGTACAAACTGACAGACAGATGAGCTGTACACAAAACACAGTCATCATCATCAGAAGCTTCCACCAAAGCAATGCGCTATCCTCTCCTCCTCTTTCTTTCTGTCACAGCAGATTCAGTACATTGAAAACGTTATAATACTCAACGAGTTCATCCTCCACTTTCACCGTCCAAAAATGACATTTTGGTTTTTTTCTTTTCCATGCTGGTTATGCGCCCTTGCTGTGGTCTCTAACTGGAAGAGTATAAAAATCTGTAATTCATACCAAACATAAATACAAAATCATCATCTTCAATCTCCAGGACATTGCATGCAAAAAAAACCACTTTTATATAACTCCTGCGTCTTTCTTTTACTCTGACCAGCACCTGTCGCATCTCCACCCAAACCCTCGCACAACCCGAAAGACAACAACAAACTGTACAGCGTAGCTGCAAAACCATCTCCGCCTCAGATGCTAACGATGCCAAACTCAACAAAGCAACACACGGTTCTGTGAAGACCTGCATTCCACCTTCACCGTTCCTTGGCTGTCCTTCAGGTTCCCCTGTCTTCAGACCAAGTCCAGCAACAACACAGCCACCTTCAACTGGGGAGGGGGAAGCAAGCTACCCAACAAGTCTTTGGAGTCCATCATAGAGGGTCCAGCAACTTGTCTGATGAAGCAAGCTACAAACCCTTGGTTTCCACTGTTAAGGATTCATCACCTCATCTGACAAAGCAAGCTACCAGACAAGTCCTTGGAGTCCATCATGAAGCTACCCCACAAGTCCTAGGAGACCACTGCAGAGGATCCAGTTCCTCATCTGATGAAGCAAGCTAAGTCCTTGGAGTCGTATAGAGGATACAAGCCCTCATCTGAAGCAGCAAGCTACCCAACAATCATTAGAGTCCATCATGAAGCTATCCCACAAGTCCTAGGAGACCATGGATAAGGCTCTAGTGCCTCATCTGATGAAACAAGCTACCTCACAAGTCCTTGGAGTCCATCATGAAGCTACCCCACAAGTCTTAGGAGTCCATAGTTGAAAGATCCAGATCCTCATCTGACGAAGGGAGCTACCAGACAAGTTCAGGAGACCATTGTAGAGGCTCCATTGCCTCATCTGATGAAAGAAGCTACCCCACAAGTCCTTAGCCTCTCATCTGATGAAGGAGGCCTCGCGGTAGTCCTTGGAGTCCATGGTGAAGAACTCCTCCAGCTTCCACTGCAGCGTCTCGAAGGTGGGGCGCTCCATCTCCTCCTTGCGCCAGCACTCCAGCATGATGTCGTACAGTGGCTTCGGGCACCCCGGGGGGCACGGCATGCGGTACCCATGCTCCACCTGGTGCAGCACCTCTGCGTTGGTCATGCCTGCAGCATAGGTGAACAGCCGCCTTATAGGTGATATCCGTTATCGAACAGCGTGTTATGAACTCATTGAACATTAGTGGAGAAATCAGAAGAACAAACTTTCCCTTGGCAACCACACAGTGATAATAATCAAGGAATACAAATAAGAGTATTCAATGATGATTACATGACATGATTTATCATTAGATGGATTCCATATCAAGCTTGTTTGATAAGCAGGTTAAAACTGTCAGCATTTGTGAATTGTCCCTCTTGGTCTATGGCCCTCTAGTGGAGGCCTTCCGTAAAAAAATAAATTGGATTTTGTACAAAGGGTATTTGTACCCCCCCCCCCCCCCAAAAAAAAAAAAAACAAACCCAACAAACATAAAATTAACAACAAAACAAACCAACACAACCACACACCCACCCCAAAAACAACAACAAATCAGAGAGAAACTGCAGATTCATCAGTTAAGTGTTGTAGGAAAAGTGTCCTTACGGAGTTTATGTGAACAGTAAATTTATTTAATAACAGGAGACAGAACAGAAGTAGGGAAAAGTAAAGTCAGACTCTAAAATGACAAACTGAGAAGACAGAACAGAAGCAGGAAAAAACTTCAGTCTCCAAACTGACTGACAAACTCAGGAGACAGATCAATTAAGTCAGGGAAAAGTACAGTCAGTCTCCAAACAAACCGACAGATGAATATTCATGACCTCTTCGACGTACCCCCCTCCTTTATTGATTGGACCGAGAGAAGAGGTATACTTTCTCCTCCTCCTCCTCCTCTCTCCCCCACCCAGCAGTATTGATTGGGTAGGTCAGAAAAGGGTGGGACTCTTTAGTAACAGTAAGTATACCCACACACTTACTGTCTGCCTGAACTTCTCCCCTTACTCCTCACCTCCCCCCTCCCCCTCCCACCACCTCCCACAAAACTTTCCCTTCATTATTGATTGGTGGGATGACGTTGCTTTGTGGAGAGAAGATATTAGGGGAGGGGGGGGGGGGGGGGGAGGGTCAATATCTGTCCCTGCCAAAGAAAGAGAAACTAGTCAGGTGGCCTATATACAGTTTCTACAGAAAGCACACAAGTTAAGAGAGACAGTCTACGAACTGACTTTGACTTCTCTTTCAACTCCTTGAGGAGTTGTTGGTTGCACCCGACTGCCATTTTTCAGGCAAGCATCATAGGTAAACTGCAAATATACAAAATAATAATAACCCAAAAAAAAAACAACAACCTGTCAATTCTTTCTAAGGAATAAGGCAGCAGCAACATGACATGAACAGTGCCTACTGTTTCGGAAGGACAAGTACGAAGCGTGTGTGGGTGCTCACTCCCCCGAGGAGCTGGTCATACCAGAATTACATGACAATACAACTGCAATCATGCCACCACTAAGGGGTGGGGGGTTGGGGGGGGGGGGGGTAGTTTAGGGGTCAGAGCATTGCGCTCGCAACAGGACAGCCCAAATTTAACCCACCACTGAGATGCCCGTTCAAGGCTATTTTTGTTCTCCTGGAGTTCACATCGGTACTGACACCGCTCCCCCCCCCCCCCCCCCCCTGGAATGTTCTTTGGATGAGACTACAAAACTGAGGTCTTGTGTTAAAAACAACGCACACATCTCTGCCTTTTTGGAAGAGCTGGCCTTTGTGCTGGTAAGAATAGATGACAATTTTTTTTTTTTAACCCCAAAATGCATGCATATCGCAATCATGCTTACACATCATCTTACCCCCTCCCTCCCTATAAAAAAAACAACAAACAGTAATAATAAAAATAATAATAAAACAAATTAAAAAAAACAAAAACTAAAGACATCCTTCCCAAAGCAGAATGCGGCTACCTTAATGGTGGGCAACAACGGTCGCATGGAAAAAAAATAATCTCACTTTTGGTGAACTACAGAGCTCTTGCTGAAAAACAACCACCCCCCTCCCCCAAAAAACAACAACAACCCCCCCCCCCCCCCAAAAAAAAAACCCCGACCGCTAAGCATCAGTTCCATGACCAATGCACTGCCAGTGTCAATGGTTTAATCAAGAACTGTGATAAAACCCAGACGCTGAAGGCCGATTGTCTTCAATATAAAATAGATAAATAAATAAACAAATAAATAAATGATTAATAATAGTAATAAATAATAATAGATAATATAATAAATAAATAAATAAATAAATAAAAGAATACATAAATAAATAATCAATAAACAAACAAACAAATAAATAAATAAACAGACAAAGAGGACTGACCCGGGTAGGGCACACGGCCGTAAGTGACGATCTCGGTGAGGAGGATGCCGAAGGACCAGACGTCAGACTTGATGGTGAAGCGGTTGTAGTTGGCAGCTTCAGGTGCCGTCCACTTGATGGGGAAGCGAGCCCCCACCCTCGCCTCGTACTCGTCCTCCTGAAACAGGGGGAGCCACCATGTCACGTCACCATGCTGATGCTGCAGATCTCTTTTTTTATTCTATTTATTTATTTATTTGTTATATCTGATTATTTATTTAGCCATTTATTCATTCTTTTATTATTTTATTCTTTTATTTATTTATTCTTTTATATCAAGGATAATGGAATAACCACTCATGTGCTTTTTATCATCCAGTCCCCGTGTGTATGCAGTTTTGTCAATCTTGTCATCTGTTCCCACCGGCACACAACGGTCTACTCTAACGAAAAGCAGAACAGGATTTAACATGTGCGCAAGATGTTCTGCATGCGTTCGCAAACAGGGCCTCGGTTAACAGTCTCATCCAAAAGACTTTTGGGGAGAGTGGAGTCAGCACTGATGTTAACTCCAGGGGAAAAATATCTGAGGTTAATGTGAGTGTTAATGACTTACTGTGGAACTGACTGACAAAATTATGCTCTTGTGTTTATTGTAACACACATGCACAACCTAAAAAGGATGTTACTGACTTAATTATCTAACGATGCATACATGCTTTTGGAGTTTTTATTTATCATTCTATTGCTATTTTTTTCTCCCAAGGTTTTTTTTTTTTTTAAAGTAAATCTAGGAATACTATGATACCTTATGACATAACATTTTCTCTCTCATTCATCACCCCCTCCTTCACACCACACGCACGCACGCATGGACGCACGCACGCACGCACGCACACACACACACACACACACACACACACACATCAAAATTTTATTCTTGGTATTCGTATTTCATATCAGTTATAGCCCAGGCAAAATAAAATCAGCCATCTCAAAAGCTAACCCCCATCCTAATAAACCACACTCTTCCATTCCTTGAAGCCAACAGTTAAAACAGGCTGTGATGAAGACATCCGCCATTCTGCTTCATTCATCATCATACCTAGACTACAACAGCAAAAAAGCAAAATAAAACTACATCTCATAACAAGACTAAAAAAAAAAAGATTAAATGTAACAGGCCATTTGATTTTAATAAACATCTTTTATCCTTCCCAACATTTGCTATCTCACTACTTCCTTACCTGGCAGGGAAAAAAGAACAAACTAGTGCACTAGTTAACCTGCAGGTTAACCAGTACATTTAACCTTTTCCCTGCAGGTTAACCAGTACACTTTAACCTTTTCCCTGCAGGTTAACCAGTACACTTTAACCTTTTCCCTGCAGGTTAACCAGTACACTTTAACCTTTTCCCTTTGGGTAACCTGGTATAGAATAACCAACCATCTACTAACCCTTCCCTCTGTATCACCCACTACTGGGTTATGGTAACTTACAAATGTGCACAGAGCACATGAACTGGAAAAGTGGAGTTCTCTCCATTAAACATAGGGAAAGTGTTAATAGATTAAGATTCAGCGCTATATAAATCCCATATATCATTATTATTATCATTAATAGATAATTTAGAATACAAGTTGTTAAAAATGTTACACACACACACACAAAGACACACACACACACAAGTTTGTCAGGCTTGGTTAGTTCTAAGTAGCTAGAATTTTGGATAGGTGTAAAGGCGAAAGGGAAAGACACTACCCTGGACAAGGGAGAGGAAAAGGTAAAGGAAGAAAGAAAATGGTTAGGGAAAAAAATGTGGAAAAAGACAAAGGGAAAGGAAGAGAAAAAGAAGCAAAAAAGCTAGACAATGGGAAAGAACCTATCAAGAACAAATACTAGAAAAAAAAAGCAAAAAGAACAAAGAACTAGAAAACAAACAGAAAGAGACTATTCAAAACAAAGGACAGAAATAAAACAAACAGAAAAAAATGGAAAGAAAATGTCTAGAATCAAAAAAACAAAACTAAATAAAAATGATTTAAAAGCAAAAAAGAGACAGAGAAATAGCACAAAAAAACCCTTACAAAACAACAAAATGAAGACAGAAGAATGGGAGAAATAGACAAAAACAAAAACAAAGAAAGAGCAAGAAAAAACAAACAAAAAAGGGAACAAAAGTGGCTAGAACTGAAAATAAAACCTAAAAAATATATATATAAAAAAATAAAAAATAAAAAACCAATGAAATAAAAACAAAAAACAAAAACTAAATGTAGAAAGAAAAAAAAGCGAGAAAAAAAGTTTTTAAAAGACGAAAAGGGAGAGAAGCAAGGGGCAAAGGGAGAGAAAAAAAAGACCAAGGGAAAGAAAGTGTCTGTTCCCTAAAAACCCAAAAGCAAAAACCAAAAAAACAAAACATAAACATAAAAAAAGGCAAAAAAAAAAGACGCCAGAACAAAAAAAACAAACAAAAAAAACCAAGACAAAAAAAAGGGGAGGAAAGAGAAGCGAAAAAGGGGGGCAGGCAAAGGGAGAGGGAGAAGGAGGAAAAAAAGCGGCAGGGAAAGAAGAAGAAGAAGAAGAAGAAAGTGTCTGCTCCCTGCCTCCACCTTGATGACTCGGGCCAGGCCAAAGTCGGCGATCTTCACGTTGTTGTTCTCTGCCACCAGGATGTTGCGCGCCGCCAGGTCGCGATGGATGTAGTTCTGGGACTCCAGGTAGGCCATGCCACAGGCGATCTGTGCCCCCACGTCGATCAGCTGGGGCAGCTTCAGGATCCGCCCTTTACCTGCACAGGTAAATAACAACAGACCAAAGAGACGCTTAGTTGGGTTAAAGGTGATGGAACAACTTGCTTAAGTTTAACAGCATGGCTGAATGGGGTGAAGGGTTGAGGGTTTGTTGTTTTTTTTTAGTGGGGGGGAGGGTGTTGGGTGGTTGCGTTTGGGTTTTTAAAATAGTGTGTGTGTGTGTGTGTATGTGTGTGTGTGAGTGTGTACGCGTGTGTGTGTGTAAGTGAGTGAGTTATTTATTATTTATTTATCATTCATTTATTCTTTTATATCGAGAATACTGGAATAAGCACTCTTGTGCTTTTTTACATCCAGTCTCTGTGTGTATGCAGTTATGTGAATCTTGTCATCTGTTCCAACCTGCACACAATGGCCTACCCTTACTTCTTTTTCAAATGATGTGTGTGTGTCAATCAATCAATCAATTTTACTCAAGTTTTTGCTTGCCATGAGGCCCATATGAACACAGAATACGAAAAACAACCATGAAGCAGTTGAGTTGTGTGTGTGTGTGTGTGTGTGTGTGTGTGTGTGTGTGTGTGTGTGTGTGTGTGAGTGTGTGTGTGTGTGTGTGTGTGTGTGTGTGTGTGTGTGTGTGTGTGTGTGTGTGTGTGTGTGTGTGTGTGTGTGTGTGTGTGTGTGTGTGTGTGTGTGTGTGTGCGTGTGTGTGTGTGCGCACGCGTGTGCGTGTTGTTGTTCTTCAGTTTAACGTCCTTCCACTAAATAGTGATATCAGACAGGCAAGTGTGTGTGTGTGTGTGTGTGCGCGTGTGTACGCGGGTGCACGCGTGCGTGTGTCTGTGTCTGTGTGTGCGTGCGTGAATGCGTGCGTGAGTGTGAGAGTGTATGTGTGTGTGTGAGTGTGTGCGCGCGCATGTGCGTGTGTGATTACGCTTTGACAGTCTATATAACAAAGTATTAAAGAGAACCGAGGGGAAAAAAAAAACCAAAAAAAACCCACCTAGCTGCAAGTAGGCCTATGGTTTTGGACTATAAGTGAACAAAAACAGCAACAAAAAACCCACTAACCCTTCAAGCTAAAAAATGAAAGTAAACAAGAACTTAACTATTAACTAACAATAGGAACTATAACATGCAGACAAATTTTGGATTTTGGATACATTTACACACACTGATGTATATAATGTGCCCAAAGTTGGGGTGAGGTGGGGGGGGGGGGGGGGAGACTAGAGCTATTGAAGAGGTATACAGAAGAGGTCAAAGAATTTCAATTAAAACAAAGCGATCAATCACAGGAAGATACCAACTGAGCTGTGTAACAGACATTCAGAGATTCTGCAAAGAAGTATATCATTACTGAGGATGCTTTTAAGCGTTTCAGATGATTCTAAAAAGAACGGATCTTTCAATGTAATAGAAATAAATTCTTTAATTTGAGGACAACAAGTATGCAGATGTTTAACACTAATTTGTTTCCCACACATGCATAGTATGTTCTTACAACATTTTGTGCGAAGGGCATTTAGACGAAATCTATAGACTAAATCTATAGCGTGTGCGTGTGTGTGTGCGCGGGTGCATGGGTGTGTACATGCGAGCGAGCTTGCATGCATGCATGTGCATGTGCATGTGCTTCAAAAAAACCAATAATGGCTGTATCCGACTCATTCTTTTCATAATTATTGATACTGTCTCATTACAAACAGGAGGAAGACTGCACATATATACGCCAATCTGTGACCAGTGGTGTACCTTGCAAGAACTCCAGCAGGCTGCCGTTCTTCATGAGCTCTGTGATGA
>CM060322.1:63375551-63383051 GCA_030674155.1 Stramonita haemastoma
GACTACAACTTGTACAAGAGGGGTATAGTGCGTGCATGCATATGTGTGCACACACACACACACGCGCGCGCGCACACACACACACTCACTCACAATCACACACACACACACACTCACAATCACACACACACACACTCACAATCACACACACACACACACACACACACACACACACACACACACACACACACACACACACAGTGTCACACACACAAATCATGCAACACCAACCCCACCTCACTAAATGAGGTGTAAAGCATAACTAGGATAAAAAAACAAAAACAAAAACTGGAGGGGCCAAAAGAAAGCTCTCTTTGACAGCACACAGTCTGACGAAAGATTAAGAAGACAACTCCGCACAGTCAGGCTCCGAGAAAAAGAAAGATAGTTCAGTCCCCTGAAAGATGTATTCATGAGGTTTTTACAGTTTACTCACCAAACACACAAACTATCAGAAGACCAATCCAGCAGATAGGGGAAGTGCAAGCACACATGCTGCACAGTGTACACTACACTACACAGAACTTCCAGACAGGAAAATAAAAATAAATGGGTAGCGCTGCTCTTGTCGCAACACACTCTCCCCAAGGAGAACGGATGACATTTACAAAAACTGCAAACACATGGGGACAGGATGTAAAAAAAAAAAAAAAAAAAGAAGAAGCACACGAGTACTTATTCCATTATCCTCACAATAAAAGAATTTTTTTTTAAATAGGAAGAAGTAAAATAAAAATAAAAAGAGCACAGCCTGAATTAGAGAGCAGCCTGAATTTCACACAGAGAAATCTGCTGTGACTTTAGAGTGGTATGAAAATGGAAATTAAAATAAAAAATGAAAATGAAAACACTTTACAGCACAAGATCCACGATACTATACACTTCACATTAAAGCTAAGATGAGCTTTCCTGCAGCTTTGTCAAATAAAATGTTACATTGAAGCACATCATATGATTAATAAATCTAGATAAAGTAAAACACCCTGACATCTTACCTGACAAGGAATAGTCATTACGACGGCTTTCCGAGTCTCGGATGAGGAAAGCTCCATGTTCGTTTTCTGAGGACAGCAGTTTCTTTTCAGCTTCTACTCGCTTGATTTTGCCAAAGTACCATCTGCAACCAACACAATACACATCACACTGATTACTGTACATGAAGGTTGGAACTTCATTATTTTTTTAAGACCATACTGATTACTGTATACTTCAAGGCTGGTATTTAATTATTTTGTTTAAGACCATACTGATTACTGTATACTTAAAGGCTGGTACTTAATTATTTTGTTTAAGACCATACTGATTACTGCATACTTAAAGGCTGGTACTTAATTATTTTGTTTAAGGCCATACTGATTACTGTACTTGAAGGTTGGTACTGCAGTACTTTTTAAGACCACACTGATTACTGTACAGTGTACTTGAAGGTTGGTACTTCTGTATTTTTTCAAGACCATACTGATTACAGTTCTTGAAGGATGGTACTACATTATTTTAAAGGCCACACTGATTACTGTACTTGAAGGTTGGTACTGCATTATTTTTTAAGACCATACTGATTACTGTACTTAAAAGGTTGGTACTTAATTATTTTTTGTTTAAAACCATACTGATTACTGTACTTGAAGGATGGTACTGCATTACTTTTTAAGACTATACTCAGTACACTGATTACTGTCTGTACTTGAAGGTTGGTTTTTCTTTTGTTTTTTTAAAGAGAAAAAAAGTCATACACCAAAAAACAAACAAACCTGAAATGCAATGGTTAAATGGTCTTTTATTTTCTTTCCTTTTTTATTTACTGATATGAGAGAGAGAGAGAGAGAGAGAGAGAGAGAGAGAGAGAGAGAGAGAAGAGAGAGAGAGAGAGAGAGAGGAGAGAGAGAGAGAGAGAGAGAGAGAGAGAGAGAGAGAGAGAGTGAGTGCTTGCATGCATGCATGTGTGCATGTGAGTGTGTTTGTTTGGGTGTTGGGAGGGGGGGGGGGTTATACCCACATGTAAGCATGCATGGGTGCATACATATGCGTGTACATGAGTGAGAATGCATGAAGTCAGACAGTATATTTCCAAGCAGTGTCATAAGCAGTAAAACACAACCTGTTGATACTATCACCAATACTATTATAAATTTAAAGACTGGATACTTATGATAACATGTCATTACTAATAGTAATACTATCAGTTTTACTGCAAGTTTTCTCAAACTCCCACAGAACAACAACAACAACATTTTTTTGGGTGTGTGTGAAAGCACAACAAAAACATGACAAATGGGTGTTTTTTCAACCAGTCTAGGTCAGTTGGCTAACTGCCAAGTGGTGTTTTCTGACAAATGGCATGATTCTTTGGGAAAGACGAGAGGGGGCAGGGGAATAAGCCTCGTGATAAATTATGCATCAAGCTCATAATCCAACAATAAGTGGGAGTGACAACAATAACTGGGAGTGTAAGTTTGGGTTTCCACTGAGGCATGATGTTTGTTGGGGATTTCCCCCCAGAGTTAACATTTGTACCAAAAATTGTACAGTAGTTTAGTACTGACTCAACTCCCCTGCAACTCTTCCAGATGAAATTATTCATGAACCAAAGTTACCAAGGTCCCTTGCAAAAACACACAGATAAGACTTCTATCTATAGCTGAACTCTGAAAGAATGATTTATGAATAAAGAGGCCATTGACCCATACATGAAGGGGATTTGCTGATCAACTCATAGAATACATGAAGTACAGCTGTCACAAACAAATCCATAGGGGGGGGGGGGGGGGGGGGGAATTACGACATCAAAATATCTCTTAAAGGCTTTACATAAATAATAAAGTTAAATTGCTAATGTCGTAATGATACTGGGATTGCAACATCCTGGGAGCAAACACATAATATAGCTGGTTACAGAGCCTAGAGTTAACTTTGGAACATCTAGTATAAAATACAGACTTAGGCATTAACACTGGAGAGGAAAAACAAGTGTGACAGGTCCACAATAGGAGTCTGGAGATGAACGAGAGAGGTTTGTGCCCATGAAAACAACATTCTGGGTTAATTCATTCTCTGTCTGAGTCTCTCCCGGGATCCTCCCCCTCCCCTCACCCTCTCTCTCTCTCTCTCTCTCTCTCTCACCACACACACCACCCACACACACACACACACACACACACACACACACACACACACACACACACACACACACACACCACACACACACACACACACACACACACACACACACCTCTCTCTCTCTCTCCCCCCCCTCTCTCTCCCCCTCCCTCCCTCCCCCCCTCTCTCTCTCTCTCTCTCCCTCCCCCCTCTCTCTCTCCCCCTCCCCCCCCTCTCTCTCTCCCCCCTTCCCTCTCTCTCTCTCTCTCCCCCCTCACTCTCTCTCTCAAGTTACACAACAGGGCACAAGACCCTGAAAGAGACCAGAACTACCACCACTGCCTCTGCTGCTGCTGCACTGCTGGCAGCAGCATAGCACTAGCAGCGACACTGACAATGCTGATCAATGAATTCAGTGCATGACTCACTCACTCACTCACTGACTGACTGACACTCCACCCTTCCCCCCTTCCCTCCTCTGTCCTGTCCAGCCAAAGCAATCAATAAACATAACACTGCGGTGTAGTGTAGATAGATAGATAGATCTGTATGCATGCACCCCACAACTTTACCCCCCCCCCCCCCCTTTCTGGAGTAGTGAGTAATGCATGGGTTTTCAGAATTTGGGTTCCTTGAGACTGGCTGGCTGGCGCTTTCTCTCTGAGACTCTCTCTCTGTCTCTCTCTCTGTCTCTCTCTTATTACTCTCTCTCTGTCTCTCTCTGCGACTCTCCGTGTGTGTGCGTGTCTCTCTGTTTGTCTGTCTGCCTGTCTCTCTCAGGTTTGTTATGTTCAAGTTGATAATTAATATTATATCTAGCTGATTGGTTGACAAAATTCCTCTCTCTCTATCTCTCTCTCTCTCTCTCTCTCTCTCTCTCTCTCTCTCTCTACTCTCTCTCTCTCTCTCTCTGACTCTCTCTCTCTCTCTCTCTCTCTCTCTCTTCTCTCTCTCTCTCTCTCTCTATTCTTTCTCATGTCTCAGTTTATACTTTTGGGGTTTGACATATTTCTTGTCTGATTGTTCTATTCTCTCTCTCTCTCTCTCTCTCTCTCTCTCTCTCTCTCTCTCTCCTCTCTCTCTCTCTCTCTCTCTCTTATGGGTTTATCATGTTCAAGTTGATAACTGATTGGTTGACATATTCTCTCTCTCTCTCTCTCTCTTTTCTCTCTCTCTCTCTCTCTCTCTCTCTCTCTCTCTCTCTCTCTCCTCACTCACACACACACACACACACACACACACACACACACACACACACACACACACACACACACACACATACAAACACATACATACACACACACACCACACACACAAAATTTATACACACACACACACACACACACACACACACACACACACACACACACACACACACATAGGGATGTTTTTTTATGATTAATATTTTATACTGATTGGCTGACAAGTTCCGTCTGTCTGTCTGTCTGTCTGTCTGTCTGTCTGTCTGTCTGTCTGTCTTACTCACTCTCATGAGATTATGTTCTTTGATAATTAAATTAACATGAAGTTCTGATTGGTCAATAAATTATCTCTTATCTGACTAATCAATACATAATGTGTTTAATATGTTTTGCTTGCTTGACGATTTTTTTTTGGTTTCATCCCTGGTTTTTTTCTGCTGTAGTTGCTTGTTCTTCAAGTTCAAGAGCTTTGATTGATTTTTGTTTGAATGGCGGATGCAAAAAACATCAAAGGACATCAAAACATTGCCTTTCCTCTAGTAAAAAGAAAGTGCTTGTTCGGTTGGATTTTTATTTGATGCCCCCTCCTCCCCCCCCCCCACTTCTCTGTCTGTCTGTCTGTCTGTCTGTCTGTCTGTCTGTCTGTCTGTCTGTCTGTCTGTCTCTCTCTCTCTCTTGAGTCTCTCTCTCTCTTTCTCCCTCCCCCAGGATGGGGGATCAAGTTTGAAGTTTTTATAACCACTGACCCAGTCATAAGAGTTCATGATTGATTTGATTTGATTTATTCTTTTATATCGAGGATAATGGAATAAGCACTCTAGTGCTTTTTTACATCCAGTCCCCGTGTGTATGCAGTTTTGTATGTGTCATCTGTTCCCATCGGCACATGGTGGCCTACTCTTACGAAAAGCAGAACAGGGTTTAATGTGTGCGCAAGATGTTCTGTATGCGTTTGCGCACGGGGCCTTGGATTCACTGAGATAGTGAAAAACAAACAAACAAAATCACAGAACACACACACTTGTATGAAATATATTTTTTTTAAAAGCCAATCAAACAAATTTAGAGACACTGAGACAAACTTTTTTTTTTTTTTAAATGACAGATTAGCAGACTCAAGTTTTATTTTGATATTCTGTTATTCTGATCTGCTAGATACTATTGTCTATAGTATAGTATCACTAACTCTCTGAAGAAGTCTTTTTTTTTTTTTAATCACCTAGACTGAAATGAAAGAAATCAATTCTAGATTCAGATTCTGTGTGTGAGTGGAGATGCGTGGGCATTCTCATGATTCTGGTGCGAGTATACTCATGTCATAGTCACAATCTAACTTACATAATGCAGGGCAGAAACAAACATAAAATAGAACTCATGATCAAGTCACACACACACACACACACACACACACACACACACACACACACACACAGTGACACACACACACACACACACACACACACACACACACACACACACACACACACACACACACATACACTACATGTGTGTCTACCCCCATTTTATGCATTCTGATTCATGAATGAATCTGTATAAAAAGCAAATACACTATACAGATCTAGTATAGGATCTACCATATGATGATTAATAGTATAATTATACACATAAAACAGGATCTCCACACTTGACCCCCACAAAAGGTTACACACTGGTCAAGCATCTCGGTCATCAGCCAAGTGGACTTCAAGAGACTGCTCTCAACTTTGCTCTCAACTTCACCTCCCTCTCTTTCTTTTGTTCCCATTGACTGTTGAGTAGCGCTTCCTATGACTTTGCACTTGCAGTCTACATGAAGTAACGAATCATTCACAAGAATGTTCTGCAAAGAATCACTTTAGAACACTAACACTAGTAGTACCACCTCTGTGAATAGCATTTTTCTCTGGTGTAATGGTATCTAGGGTAGTTGTAACATACATGTGTGAATGTGAGTCACAGAGAGAAAGAAATTCAGGAACAGAAACTAAGATGCAAAAAAAGAGTCTTGAGTTACTTGTGTTGTGCCATGCTGTGTTGTACTAGGGCTCTGTGTGTGTGTGTGTGTGTGTGTGTGTGTGTGTGGTGTGTGTGTGTGTGTGTGTGTGTGTGGTGTGTGGTGCGTGCGTGCGTGCGTGCGTGCGTGCGTGCGTGGTGTGCGCGCAGTATCATTGAATTGAATTGAAATATTTTATTTAAAGTGGGTCATGGCACAAGCAAACATGCTTTTTTTTCTTTACAACCAGCCCTCTGGGCATAAAAGAACAAAAATAACCAACAAAAAAAACCTCTCAACCAAACAACATCACCATAAGTATGATAGAGAGAGAGAGAGAGAGAGAGAGAGGAGAGAGAGAGAGAGAGAGAGAGAGAGAGAGAGAGAGAGAGAGAGAGAGAGAGGGAGAGGGAGAGAGAGAGAGAGAGGGAGAGAGAGAGAGACTGAGAGAGAGACAGAGAGAGACAGAGAGAGAGAGGGAGAGAGAGAGAGACTGAGAGAGAGACAGAGAGAGACAGAGAGAGAGACAGAGAGAGACACAGAGAGAGAATTCATCTGTGACTCTGTGTGTGTGTGTGTGTGTGTGTGTGTGTGTGTGTGTGTGGTGTGTGTGTGTGTGTGTGTGTGTGTGTGTGTGTACTTGTGTGTGTGGGTATCACTAGTCAGTGTCACTGTGTGTGTGTTTCATGAATGTTCTCATTACAAACATGCATACAACTGATGTGTGAGCACACAAAGACTAAGAGCATCATGTGACAACAGAAGTGATGCTAAAACTGAAAGCACTCAATACTACCTCAATACTATAGTACATAGTGATGACCTAACTAAATCCATAGCCCACAAACTGATTTAAGTACTGCATCTGACCAATTTCTATCAATTACTGAATTAGCATAAATTACCACATTTGACCAACTTCTATTCCTTAAAGTTATCAGTCTTACTCTTTGTCTTGGTCAGGTGGGCATAACATACTTTAGTAGTGACTGTTCCATGTTCCAGTACTCTGTAGAGTTAGACCAGAAGTTATTAAATTTGCACTCAACTGGCCAACTCCGCTGTGAAGAATGTGTTTCCACATTTGGCTAGGGTTTAAAATCACATCCAAAGGGTAAAGGACTTGTCCAATAATCAGCTAATGGAATCATAGAATCAATGTTAACTCCAAGGAGAATTTAAACATTCATAAATTCTACAACTAGTTGC
>CM060322.1:63388051-63390551 GCA_030674155.1 Stramonita haemastoma
GCATGTTACGAGATCAAAAGGACTTGCAAAAACAATACTGCAAAGCATTGTCCAAGGAGGAAGAAAAAGGCAGACCAGGGAAGAGATGGGTGGACAACATCAGTGAATGGACAGGCCTAGAACTCAACCAAACCCCGAGAAAGGCAGAACAGAGAGAGGAATGGAGGAAACTGGCTGTCAGTCTTCGGGGGTTGCCCCTACGATCGCCTGACTACGGGATAGCCTAGATCAGATAGATGGATAGAAATGTGACGTCACGATCATAAGCCAGGCTACTGTGTAAGCTCGTATTTTACGTCATCGGCATCGTAGTAGAGCTGAAAACGTCATTCGACTTCACAGGTTGAGGACTACAAACATGGAACCAGCTTGGATCAAGCCGGGTTTGAAAATCGCTTGTATTCTTGTATAGAATGACAGATTAGGCAAGAGCGACTTTGAAAGGTAAGCCAATATCAGTTAAGTAATGCATTGAGACATAACAATATCAAAACTTGCTCAGTGTGGATGTTTTTATATGTAGAAAATCGACATAGAACTAGTTTATATGGGGAGAAGAAAGACCAGGAAAAGAACAGGAACACTATAAATTACGATGTGTGTGACTGCAACACAAAAGCTGTTATATCATTTGTGGCAGAATCTCTGGTTCTTCCAGTTCTGGCAACGAAACTGACAACATAGTTATTAGCTTGTGTGTGTGTGTGTGTGTGTGTGTGTGTGTGTGTGTGGTGTGTGTGTGTGTGTGTGTGTGTGGTCTTCAATTTCACGTCTCTTCACAAAAACTGATATAGACAAAATGTGGAGAGTATGGGTACATTTATGCATGTGTTCAAGTGTTTGCATGCATGTGAGTGTGGATAGTGCAAGCGCTCAAGAACATATTTGTGCCAATGTCTATAGATATTGTATGTGTGGTGCGCGGCGCGCGCGCGCGCGCGCGTGTGTGTGTGTGTTTTGTGTGTGTTCTGTCTGTCTGTGTCTGTGTATCTGTGTGAGTGTGTATGCGTGCGTGTATGTGTGCATGGGCGCTGGTTTATATAACATGCTTACTCACTTCAGGCTTTCCAGCCAAACAGCAGCTGCAAGCAGCGGGAGGGTGGGAGGGAGGGAGGGAGGGAGGCAGGAGCCAGCAAAGATGCAGACAGTGTAGCGGAAAAAAGCTTACCCGGGCGGCAGCTAGTATAGGACTAGGCTATAGCTAAACCAGATGGCCCCTTATTACCCACGTATAGCAAGCAGTCTTTCTACCCATACCAGGCCTCCCCCAACATAATACAGCTTCCTTACTATACTAGTCTACGTCTTTTCTTTTCCATTCCACCCTGTATAATACAAGACGATGGTAGAAAATATTGTGCAATTTGAAAGAAGAGGAAGAGGAGGAGGAGAAGAAGAAAAGAAAAGAAGAAGAAGAAGAAAGGGAAGAAGAAGAAGTAGAAGAGAAAGCTAGCAGCAGCAGCAGCAGCAGCAGCAGCAGCAGCGTAGTAGTAGTAGTAGTAGTAGTAGTAGTAGTAGTAGTAGTAGTAGTAGTAGTAGTAGTAGTAGTAGTAGCAGCAGCAGCAGCAGCAGCAGCAGCAGTAGTCGTAGTTGTATTTACTGTTGTTGGTATTTGTGTGTAGTGGTAGTGATGTTGGTGTTGTGATGGTGGTGACAGTAATAAGAGTAAAACAGAAGCATAAATATAATCGTCATCATCATTATCATCATCAGATCACCTGGATTGTACAATTTTCCCCTACCGTCTTTATTGCACTAGACACACGCACGCACGCACGCACGTACGCACGCACGCACGCACCACAGCACACCACGCACGCACAGCACACACACACACACACACACACACACCACACATAGGGGAACGGATAGCCTAGTGGTCAGAACATTGCGCTGGCAATTTGACGACCCGAGTTCGATCCCGGTCGAGATTTTTCTCCTGAGTTAACATCAGTGCTTGCTCCACTCTCCAGAAAAGTCCCTCGGATGAGACTTTAAAGCGAGGTCCCGTGTGCGAACGCACGCACAACATCTTGCTCACAGGTCAAACCTGTTCCACTTATCGTAAGAGTAGGCCATCGTGTGCCGGTGGGAACAGATGATATTTACAAAACTGCATACACACAGGGACTGGATGTAAAAAAAGCACAAGAGTGCTTATCCCATTATCCTCGATAAAAAAGATTAATTTTTAAAGCATAAAAACCCCAAACACACACACACGGTATTAAACAAAGTAGAAGATAATGCAAGTCGTCATTAAAACACCACACATCACTTCTCACGCCATTGGGTTGCAGATTATACATCAGCGAATCATGACAGCAGCCATGTCCTACAGAAATGGGCGACTGGACAAGGGCCAGCCACAAAGGGGCCAGTGTGGAATGCATACCGCAGGGGCCCACACAGCCCAGCAAGACTTCGGCCACATCAACCCCCATAGACATCCTGACCGAAACCCTGCCCTTTATAGATGACCCTGACGACGGGAGCCTTC
>CM060322.1:63403051-63405551 GCA_030674155.1 Stramonita haemastoma
TAAAAACATGTGTGTGTGTGTGTGTGTGTGTGTGTGTGTGTAAGTGTGTGTGTGTGTGTGGTGTGTGTGTGTGTGTGTGTGTGTGTGTGTGTGTGTGTGTGTGTGCGTGCGTGCGTGCGTGTGCGTGCGTGCGTGTGCGTGTGTGTGTGTGTATGCCTGCACAGACAGTAGTCCACACGCACACACACTACAAATACCCACACCTTCAGCCCCACAATCCACAAGCTAACCACTTAACTACCTGTCTGTCTCCAGGAGCTGAACAACGAAGGCTACATCCCCAGAAGCTCCATGTTCTCCATGAACACCTGCCACACTCACCTGCGGCACAAGCCGGCAGCACCTGTCCGCCACGTCTGCATAGAGGACCACACCACGGGACACCTGCGCCTCAACAGGGACACGTACCTCAAATGCCTCAACTTCCTCAACATCACGCAGGAGAAGTGGGACCGGCCAGCGCCCTCGTCAGAGGCGTTCTCCTCCGTGCTGGTGGTGACGGTGCTGCCTCACGTGCTCAGGGAGGTGCAGATGCTGGACGAGGCTGCTGTCGTCCCTCTGGCGGATCCTAAAGTCGTGCTGCACTTGACGCAGGATCCTCTCCACCCCCACCTCCCCTTCCAGCCCGACTTGCAGCGCTACGCCAAGCTGGTGTGCGACATGATGCGACACGAGCACGGCCGGCCCGCTATGGTCGCCTTGCTGCTCCTCACCATGCAGGGGTACGGGTCCTTCCTCAAGGATCCTGCAGCCACCTGTGACAAGATCCAGGAGCTCCATTTCGTCGGGGTCTCGGCTTTCCAGGTAGCGGAACTGGCGGATTATTTACAGGGTTTTTTGATGAACGAGTCCGGGGTGGGGTTCGTGAGTCGCTTCATGTACGAGGTTGCGGGACTGGCTTTGGGCAGAGCTTACGCGCTGAATATTCTGCTGGAGGTGTGCGACACGGCCTTTTTCGCCAAGTTCGTGCGCATGGACCCTGACGCCAAGGGGAACTCCACTTACCTGGCCGCCACGCACGAGTTGGATAGAGAGCCCGTGCTGGAGAGGATGTGCCGAGGGCTGGCAGAGGACGCGGCGTTGATGGAGCTCTGTCAGCACCGCTCCCTATCTCACCTGGAGATCGTCAAGGAGCTGGAGGAGTTCTGCTCCAAGAGGAAGAACAGCACGGAGCGCGTGATGAGCGCCGTGGATCACAAACACAAGCTGCCGCTGGTGTACTGGTCCGTGTGGAACCTGTCCCCTCACCTCAACCATTGGTGTCTGGTCCACCTGCAGGACTCTGTAAGGAAGATGAAGGTGGTGACCGAGTCTGTGCTGACCTCTCTCCTGGCCAGCATCCTCTTTGCAGAGGCCGGGGACAGCACGCTCCTGCTGGCGGGCAGTCTGGTCAAGGACCTGGCGCACCTGCAGTTCAAGGCAGGTGACGAGGACCTCAAGCTGACGCTGCCCGCGCCCTCCCTGTTCGAGGACGATGCTCAGGTGAGGCTGGAGCAAGTGAAGACCCGCATGAGGTTCTCCCTCTGCTACCTGGAAAACACCAGCCTCCCCCTTCCCTCCACTTTCGTCAGAGTGACTGTCACCAAGGACGGTATCACGGTTCAAGCTCCCAGCAAATCCTGGTACTTGCTGCTGCGTCTCCTGGCGGACAAAAGTCCTGAGGACAGGGACGACAAAGGCAACACGGTTCTGCACCTGGCGGTCCGCTCACGTCACCGCGACGTCATCAGGACGGTGGTGAGGGGAGGGGCTTCCCTGACGGCCAAGAACAGAAAGGGCATGACGCCATACCTCCTGGCTCAGAAACACCACACTCCACACAGAGAAAGCAGACCCCACTGTCTCTGACACTGAGGAGGAAAAACAACAACAACCAGCAGCACAGCTTCACGCTGCGTGTCAGGAGGGGGACACAGAACTGGTGAAGGTTCTGCTGTGTGAGGGGGCCAGTGTGGGAGGGAGGGACGGGAGGGGGGACACCCCGCTGCATGCGGCATGCCGGGCAGGGCACGCGGACACGGCGGCTGTGCTGCTGCACCTCAAAGCTGACGTCACGGCGCGCAACAAGGATAACGCCACTCCGCTGCAGGAGGCCACAGCCTCGGGAAACGCGGAGCTGATCAGGCTGCTCCAGCAGTATGAGGCTTCTGCTAAACACCTCCACACGTAGACCGTGTTACGGACAAACGTACCATATCCAGAAAGCTTGGTTTAATTACAGAAAAAAGGTAAAGGTGTCCCATACACAGCTGTCATTTTCCCCCACTTTCAGCTGCTCTCAGCTACTAATATTATTATTCCATCCCATTCCAGCCCAGCTGTGGCCAGCTGGCGCGAATTATAGCAGGAACTGACCACACTTGGGACTAGGTAAAAGGAAGGAGCGTGCTAAATTTAGCACTCTTGACTGAGTGATGTTGGATTTGTTCACTGTGCATAACCTGTGTGGTCGTAGGGGAGCGAGGCATCAGAGACCCCAGTTTCTCTAGGGGCCAGCATA
>CM060322.1:63413051-63415551 GCA_030674155.1 Stramonita haemastoma
GAGAGAGAGAGAGAGAGAGAGAGAGAGAGAGGGCTGGATAAGCGTGGAAAGGGGGGGGGGGGGGGGGTGGTAGGGTTTTAACTTGGTATCTGGTTGCAGTGTAGTGGTTTGAAAAATTGCTCCCTTCTGTGGTGTGTAAGAGAGAGAGAGAGAGAGAGAGAGAGAGAGAGAGAGAGAGGAGAGAGAGAGAGAGAGAGAGAGAGAGAAAGATCAGAGGAGAGGACGAAGAGAGAGAGGAATATTTGATTAAGATCAGGCCAAGGCTCCTAACTGAAGGGATACAACGATAAAAAAAAATGCTTTGTGCAATGCATATTCTAAGGGAAGAATGGATAAACAATATTAGGCTATGTCATTAAAGTACTTCTCAATTGTAAAGTGTCAAATTACATAATGCATTCTTATTTCTCGATGACATAACAAATCATGTGAACAAAAAAATGTAGTCATGTTAATACTATTACATTGTGTGTGGTGATGCGCGTGTATACGTTGTGTGTGTGTGTGTGTTTGCGCGATCCTATGCGTGAACCTGCGTGTACAGTGCATACCCGCGCGCATGCACGCTTAAGTGGGGCTATATTTCTTTGTGTGGTGCACACAAACACAAAGAACGTGATATTACATAAAAAGCGACGGCTGAAACCTACATGCACCTATAAAAGTCGGTACACCTGCACCCTTAAAAATAGAACACGCACGGACACGGTTCGATAGGCCGACAGGTTTGCCCTTAGTCGTGTGTATAAGCGTGCTGCAGTACTGATACCAGACTGACATATAAGGGCAAGGTCGTGCTTATGAATATTCAATAGCTGAGTTAGTGGACCAATGCCTGTACAAGGAGCAGTGTCAGTTTCAGTGGTGGCCTCTATGTATGGACGGGGTATACTATAGGGGTTGAATAAGCCTATAGCTTACTAAGACTTACTTAATATAGGGCAAGATGTTATCGACATGCTTGCAAGCTTGCAAGCCGTATGTGGTATGTAATGTTTTTTGAGTTATGGAAACATAGGGTGTAGTGTCAAGGAGTTTTTTTTTTTGATCACTCCAGTTCAGATATGACTTGATTTGGTAAAATGTGCACAGAAATGTCACCTTGTTGAAATGACTCACTTAAAATAACAAGAAATCTGAAATTATAACATGTACTAGAAGAACTGAAATTGTCCTTAAAAATATGGTTGACAGTCAAGAAATAATAATGGCGCACGCACACACACACACACCACACAACACACACACACACACACACACACACACACACACAAAGTGGACATAGGCCTAATTCTGGGCACAAAGATAAAAAACCTGGGGTTTGTTTTGTTGAGTCAAATAGGTCTGCATAACTTACATGGCAATAAAATTCTGAATCTGAATCACACACACAAAGCTGATTCAGAAATAATGACCAAACTGATCAGATAATATGTGGGTGTACATCTTCACAGTCATCTACCTTACTGGCAGGCAAACGCTGGCATACCCCAAAAAATGTCACCATTGGTGAATCAGAACTCTAGCCAAGGAACGAAAAAAAAAAGCCATTCGCTTATTCCTGCAAGTTCTTAGGGGTGTGGCTGTCCGTCCGAGGTCCTGAGTGCAAATGCACACTAACATCTTGCCCATACGTGACAAAACTTACCGTTTTGGGTTGGGTTTTTAAAAAAAAATATTTTTTGGAAGAACAAATCACCTCAAGCTGGTGATATTCCCCTGTGGGAATGCTGGGGGGTCTGTCAGTGTAAAGAGCATTCCCACCTTGTGGAACTTCTGTGCTAGGAATTTCCTCTTTTCTAGCCCTTCTCTTTTTGTTTCTGCCTCGTTTCTTTTCTTCCTGTTACCTCCTCCTTGTTTATTTGCTTGTTCATTTTCCTGACTTTTTCAGAAAACTTAAGATAAATTTTTCCAGCTAGTCAGATGCGTGGCTGATTTGTTAGTGCTATGGCAGTGCACGCGAAAATACTGTATGAAGAAAACTATATGATACCGTTGAGCGTTCGCGGAGAGAATGATAGGGGTAAGAGGCGAGGTGGCAGAGCAGAAAAGTAAGATGAAGAAAAAATGAAGAAGAGAAGAAGAGAAGAAGAAGAAGAAGAGGAGAGAAGCAGAGAAGGAGGAAGAGGAAGAAGAGAAAAAAGAAGAAGAAGAAGAAGAAGAAGAAGAATGAAAGAAGAAGAGAAGAAGAAGAAGAAGAAGAAGAAGAAGAAGAAGAAGAAGAAGAAGAGAAGAAGAAGAAGAAGAAGAAGCAAAAAGAAGAAGAAGAGAAGAAGAAGAAGAAGAAGAAGAAGAAAGAAAGAAGAAGAAAAAGAAGAAGAAGAAGAAGAAGAAAAGAAGAAGAAGAAGAAGAAGAAGAAAAGAAGAAGAAGAAGAAGAAAGAAGAAGATAAAGAAGAATGCAAAGAAGAAGAAGAGAAGAAGAAGAAGAGAAGAGAAGAAGAAGAAGAAGAAGAAGAAGAAGAAGAAGAAGAGAAGAAGAAGAAGAAGAAGAAGAAGAA
>CM060322.1:63428051-63430551 GCA_030674155.1 Stramonita haemastoma
TAACTTAGTAGGTGACCCAAAGCAACACGTCTCTCTCGTGACAGCTTTGCATAAGCCAGCTGCCCCCCAGACCCATGTAGGCTGCAACGTTTGCCGAGTCATCGTTAGGTTACATCAGTTAGGGTCAGGGGTCATAAGTTGGGCTGAGAAAAAATGGCAGCTGTGCAATCTGGTATGTTCTGTCGTGTTCTAGCCTAGGCTAGTGCCGTGTGCCTCAATTTGGCAACTACTCGTTCACTTATCCTACCTGTTGGGTTGGGCGGGGAGGGAAAAGGGAGTGTTAGGTTTTTTATTGATCGATTCCTGGCCTCAGTCCAGTGTTGAGAAACTGCCTGTTGGTGTGAGCCTTCTGTTATAACAACACTCTTACACAAGTTGCTGTGCAACAGACAACAGTTTGTGTTTACTTGTTTACTCTCTTTCGGAAATATCTTGCACTTTGTCAGAATTTTTACCATGTATTATGTAAAATCAGAGAGCACTCTGTGTGTGGATTGCAAGGTGGATGAAGAAACATTTGGATTTGTCATGGGCTTGATTTGCTCAGTCTGCATGTGTGAGTGAGTGAGTAAGAGAGAGAGAGAGAGAGTGTGTGTGTGTGTGTGTGTGTGTGATGCATGCGTGTGTTTGAACTTTAAATCATAATGCACCAATGAATACTAACCACAATTTTCCCCTTTGCTCTGTTCCAGGCCTGACTCCCCAGAATGCACTAACAACACCAACACCAACAGCAGTGACGACGCTGCAGACAGCAAGCTGAACACTCTGGGCCGAGCGGTGCTGGGCGTGTTACAGCAAGCGGCCTCTCAGGGGCGCGCCACCTGCAGTCTGGGCGCCAGTGTGGAGCTGCTGAGCTCCCGCCCCGATGACGTCATGCTGTGTGTCATGCCATCCCTCGATCACGCTGACGCCGCGCCAAGATCCACAGCACGCTGATCCGTGCCGTGTGTCAGGAGCACGCCATCCGCGTCCTGCTGGTGGACTGTGATGTGAAGCTGGCCAAGGCCGTGTGCACTGGAGGAGGGGGGTGATGGGGGTGTGGTGCCGAAGGGCACCAGTGGTGTGGATGAGAACTGTAACCGGGTGCTGAAGACCCCTCTGCAATGCAGTGAGGACGCTCCTCTGCTCATCTCTGGCTGCGACAACATGGCGCCCGTTATGGGTTTTCCTTGCGTTCTTGTTGAGGTGAGTTGCGTTTTGTTGTTGCTGCGAGTTTATTCTTCTATTTGACAATAACATGAAGATATGACACACGTGCACACACACACACTCATTCTCTCTCTCTTTTATCTCTCTCTTGCTAAACATTAATTCATGTAAGCATTGTAATAGTGTGTTGAGTTGGGGCGAGGGAGATTATACAATAAATTACAAAATTTACTTAAATGCCATAATTGTAAGCTTGATGACCTTTCCAACAAAATATTCTGAACCCATTATTTCGCTAAAACAAAAAGATAAAGTTAATAGAAAATAGCTAGAAAACTTTCCTCTTCTCTATTGATTTTTATTTAATTTAAAAGAAAAATTGTCTAAAAGATTCAAATGTATGTGATTAAATGTTTGTAAAAACTACCCTGTGATGAACATGAGTCTAATCAAGTGTTGTTGTTGTGTGTTTCAGTTTCCCCAAGACCCCAGTGCAGAGGACGAGTTAGTGGCCGAGTTCTGCAAAGCTCAGCTGTACGGGAAGCAGTCCACAGAGCCCTACATTGAACTGCCTGACTGAGGTCTTCTCTGCACAGTGTTCTGCAGGTAAATACCAGCGCCTCACAAAATTTGCCTGTGTTGTTGTGACTGCAAGAAAACTGTTAAGACAGTTATTTTATGTGATGAAAAATTACCTGAAAACAAACTCAAAAGAAAAAGCTAAAGAGAAAAGGAAAATCTAACAAAAAAACTTGCAAAACTGAATTAATGCAAAATAAAAAAAATGCCAAAAAATGAAATTTTAAAAAAATCACCCGAACAATGTACTTATTATCTCTCTGTTAAATGCATTTGTAAGTCAAATGTACATCTTATGATTTGATTCAAAAACTTTTAAATTTGAATGCAAATCAGTTTTGTGACATGTATCATGTACATAAACTTAACATAGTCAACCCTTCCCCCCAAAAACCAAATGTAAATAAAAAAGTTGATGACCAATGACCGTACCTGGCATGGAGTTGATGTGTGCCTCCTTTTCTCTGCTGACAGAACTACCTGCCTGTGACCTACAACGCATCCTCACCTGTTGCGTCACCTGTCAGCATCGTCCACATGCCTTGGATGACCTCCCCCCCTTGACACTGCGCACACCCCACACCTTGAGGGGTGCGCTGCCCAGCTGTCGGCCATCTTGGATGATTCCAGCTCATCTGCGCTTCAGTCTGACGCCTTGGCCATCCAGTGACCATCTTGTGGTTCCTCCCTCCAGTCGCTTGGAACAGTGTGTCTACATCATCCATAATCACCAGACACTGTCATGATACATAGAAGGAGCTCCATTACC
>CM060322.1:63480551-63483051 GCA_030674155.1 Stramonita haemastoma
ATTGCCATTTGTTCCGCTGTGTAAACAGATCGATTTTTTCCAAGATAGTATGATTTTTCAATTTTAAATTCGGGGATGACAAAGGCTGCACCTGCTTGATGATTGCTAAGAAGTGATCCATCTGTATAGATTTTTAGATGATTTGAGTATGTGTTTTCAATGTGCGATCTCACGGAACTGATTAAAATATGTGGATTATCGTCTTTCCTGTAAGGTGTATGCTCAATGTCAAAGTGTGCTCTGTTTTGCTCCCACTTTGGACAAGGTGTGGTTTTCTGCTCGACATCAACATTCTCTGGGATGATTCCTGCTTTGTCCAGTAATTCTTTCGAATAAGACCTAATTGTAGATAAGGAAAAAATGTTTTTTGCTCTTTTGGGAAAATCAACATCGGATTTCATCTTAACCTCTTTTGCGACAAAATTGCTGCATGAAGAACTTCTGACAATGTATTTTGCGCATGCAAGTCGTCTGTATTCTTCTAAAGGAAGTACATCTACTTCTTTATATGTACCAAAAGATGATGCATGGAAGGGAACACCAAGTGCAAGGCGATATGCCTTGCAATCTAAACTTTGTAGCTTTCTTTTTAGGTAGTTAGGAGCACTGAAAAACACTTCTTGACCGTAGGTTAACTTAGAACGAACAAGTGATGTTGCTAAGTGTTTCAGTATCAAAGGGTCTTGGCCCCACTTTTGCTTATTAATGATTTTCAGAAGGTTAATGCTTTTTCTGGCTTTATTAATTATATATTCGATGTGTGAATTCCAGGTAAGTTTGGAAGTTATGATAACACCAAGGAATTTAACAGATTGCTCATATTGAATGACATCATTTTCTAATCTAAATGTTGGAAGATCATGGGGATTACTACCGTTATTAAAAAGTACGATATGTGTTTTTTCTGATGACATTGTAAGCCCATTTTCTGAAATATATTGATTTACATTGTCAAGTTCTATTTGATATACCTTTCTTATGTGATTTAAAGCCCTCTTGGGGGTTGTCCGTTTCATCGTTACATTCATCCACATGCAAATGTCATCTGCATATTGAGCAATGGTTACTGTGTTAGAAATATGCTTAGGTAGATCATATAATAAGATATTAAATAAAATCGGTGCAATCACTGAGCCTTGAGGTAGACCCATCTGTAGAGGTCTAAAATTTGAATACGTATTCCCTACTCGTACTTGCATGCTCCTTTCACTCAAGAAACTTTTTATATAGCAGTAAATGTGTCCCGATAGTCCTATATGTTTTAGTTTATACAGTAATTTGGCATGCCATACTTGATCGTAGGCTTTTTTTATGTCAAAAAATGTTGCAAGGATATTTTTTCTTCTTGCAAATTGATATTTAATTTGAGTGGTGAGTTTCACTAAATGGTCGATTGATGATTTTCCTTTCTGAAAACCAGTTTGGTTAGCTGGTATTATATTATTTTTACAACAGAAATGAACTAATCGTTTTAAGACTACTCTTTCCATTAGTTTACAGACATGAGATGTCAAAGCAATAGGTCTGTAACTTTTCTTGTCATTTCGAGGTTTTCCTTGCTTTAGTATTGGTAAAACAACTGATTGCTTCCAAATATGAGGCACTTCACCTGTGATCCAACATTTTTTTAAAATGTCGAGTAAGAAAGCAATCCATTTTTCTGGTAGATGTTTTAACATATCATTTGAGATACCATCAAGTCCAACGGATGACTTTTTATTGGGCAGAGAAGATAAAGCGTCCCGTATTTCATTTATAGTTAAAGGAGCATTAATATAATGATTATCATCAGATTCTGGATCCCTGTACATGTCCTTAGTTTCTTCCTTCGTTCTGTGAAAACGTAAGTTTGGAGATAAACCTTTTATATTCATAGACTCAGAAAACATTTCTACAAATGCTTCTGCTTTTTTAAAGTTGTTAGGGAACTCTTCGTTATCCAGCTTTATTGGATAAGAGGGTAAGTTAACTCCGTTTTTCATTTCATTTAGTTTTTTCCAGATTGTCTGCTCATGTTTATGGTCTGAGATTTCTTGATTACAAAAAGAAGACCAGTACTGTCTTTTAGATTCAGCTATAACTTTGGCGCTATTTTTCTTTGCTTCTAATAGTTTTTTGTGACTTATTGGGGATTTTCGACGTGCATACATTTTGTATTTCATTTTTTTGTTATTAACTGCCTCTTCACAAGCTGCAGTCCACCAAACATTTCCAGTGTGCTTGTTTGACCGGTCTGATCTAACAGAGGGGATGGATAGATCTGCAGCTCTTAGAACTGTGCATGTGAACAATGAGTATCTTTTTGAAAATGTGTGTTGTGTGTGTGTGTGTGTGTGTGTGTGTGTGTGTGTGTGTGTGTGTGTGTGTGTGTGTGTGTGTGTGTGTGTTATTGTATGTGTGTGTGTGTGTTTGTGTTATTGTGTGTGTTAGTGTGTGTTAGTGTGCGCACGTGCATGCATGCGTGCGTGTGCGTGTGTGTGTGTACAGCAAGCAGTATGTG
>CM060322.1:63493051-63495551 GCA_030674155.1 Stramonita haemastoma
TTGAGGGTCAGGGAAGGTAAAGCAGTGAGGAAGAGGAGATGGGCACCGCCTTCAATATGCTGGCCCTAGAGAAGCTGAGGTCTCTGATACCTGGCTCCCCTACGACCACACAGGTTATGGGACACCTTTACTTTTTATGATAAACATAACTCAGTGCATCTGTTTGGGTTTTTGTGCGTGTGCTGCTTCATCTGTTGTTTCATTCCTCTCCCCTCCTGTTCCCACGCCGCTCATTTTAAGTCATATCTCTCGCCCTGTTATTCCCAATCTCCTCATGTCCCATCCCTTCCCTCTGGGAATTCTGGGGGTCTGTCAGTATAAATAGCATCCCCGCCTTCTGGAAATTCCGTGCCAGGAATTCCGTCTTTTCTACCCCTCTCTTTGTTTCTGCCTTGTTCCTTTTCTATTTGTCACCTCCCCCCCCCCCCCCCCTTCTTGTCTATTTTCTACCTTCTTGATCCATTCTCCCGCCTTTTTTCACTAAGACTTAGAAGATTTTTTTCTACAATGCCAAAGTCTGATGCGCTGGGCCTGACTTGTCAGGCGCTTAACAGCAGCACAACGCATTTTCGCTCATATGACAGGTAACAATAGTGGCTGTCTGAGCATTCCACGACGAAAAAATGTCCCCATCTAACGTGCATTCAATTGTTTAACAAGATTCAGCGCAATAGAAATTCAATACATCATCCATCATCATCATCATCATCATCATCATCATCATCATCATCATCATCACCATCACCACCACCACACACCACCACACCACATCCACATCATCTCCATCACCACCATCATCATCACCATCATCATCATCATCATCATCACCATCATCATCATCCTTATTATTATTATTATTATTATTATTATTATTATTATTATTATTATTATTATTATTATTATTATTATTATTATTATTATTATTATTATCTCGTCCTCGCGTCGTCGTCGTCGTCTCGTCGTCGTCGTCCTCCTCCTCCTCCTCCTCCTCCTCCTCCTCCTCCTCCTCCTCATCATCATCATCATCATCATTATCACGCGAAGTCAGAATGCAGCTAACTTAATTGTGGAAAAAACAGTCGCACACACAAAATCCCACCATTGATAAACTTTGGAGCTTGAACTTCGGAGAGCTTGTGTTTGTAGTTGAGTCGTTGCACTTTTTGCTGTTAGTCGTCCAATTCTCTACGATTGCTTCTTGTAATATCAGCGCAGATATTGCAGTGGAGAACGCATCATGGACTACTTTTTCTCCTTTCAACAAATCCATCATAAGAAAACGATGCTTGGACCAAACGAAATAACCCCCCAAAAAGGCATAATTCCTACAGAGTACTTGAAAAACGGTACCTGTTCTATCATCATAAACGTTTGTGCCATTCTGAGAGATTTTATTCTTTTATATCGAGGATAATGGAATAAGCACTCACGTGCTTTTTTTACATCCAGTCACCGTGAGTATGCAGTATTGTAAATCTTGCCATCTGTTCCCACCGGCACACATTGGCCTACTCTTACGCAAGATGTTCTGCGTGCGTTCGCACACAAGGCCTCGGTTTACAGTTTCATCCGAAGGACTTTGGGGGAGAGTTGAGTCAGCATTGATGTTAAAACTCCAGGGAAAAATCCCCTCAAACGCGAATCGAACCCGGGTCGTCAAATTGCGAGCGCAATGTTCTGACCACTAGGCCATCCCGTCCCGTCGAGAAGTTAACAGCGAGCAGGGGACGGGATAGCTCAGTGGCCAGAGCACCTCGCTGTCCCCAAGCTAAGGTTAAGCAGCATCGAGCGTGGTTACCAACTGGATGGGTGACCGTTTGCGCGCCTTGGCTTCAGTACAGTCCCCCCAGTCCACCCAGCTGTGAATGGGTACCTGCCCTCTTTAGGGTCAGGGAAGGTAAAGCAGCGAAGGAGAGGAGATGGGTGCTGCCCTCAATATGCTGGCCCCTAGAGAAGCTGAGGTCTGATGCCTCGCTCCCCTACGACCTCAAAGGTTATGGGACACCTTTACATTTACCTCAACAGCAAGTTACATGGATGTGTAGGCTACATACTATTCTTGTAGAATTTCGTCACCACCCCTCTCCCCTAGTAGCAAAAAGAAAGGAGTGCCAGTATTGCAACTACAAGTAACGAAGCAAGGATTTTTAGCACTGTTACTATTCCTTACTGCATTGCTGATGATACAAGGTGTGCTTAAACCAAAGCGCACTCAGCACACTACACTACTACTATCCCTTGTGAATCTTGCATCACAGCTTTGGTTATAAGCGACTATCAGTTATAGTGATTATGTCTTTTTTATATAGGTCTAGATGTACGAATAACTATTCTATGTTTAATTTTTTTTTATCCTTTGATTAAGCAATAATCAACAGTCATGACATGATTTTCGTGTGTGCACACACACACGCACGCGCACGCGCACACTTGCACCCACCCACACACCCACTCTCTCCCACCCAACCCCAAACACACGTAAATTCACTAACACCACACA
>CM060322.1:63498051-63508051 GCA_030674155.1 Stramonita haemastoma
AGCAGCAACAGTAGCAGCAGCAACAGTAGTAGCAACGCAGCAGCAACAGTAGCAGTAGCAACAGTAGCAGTATCAACAGTAGCAGCAGCAACAGTAGCAACAGCAACAGCAGTAGTAGCAGCAACAGCAGTAGTAGCAATAGTAGCAACAGTAGCAGCAACAACAGTAGCAGCAACAGTAGCAGCAACAGCAGTAGCAACAGTAGCAGTAGCAACAGCACCAGCAGCAACAGGAGCAGCAGCATCAGTAGTAGCAACGCAGCAGCAACAGTAGCAGTAGCAGCAGCAACAGTAGTAGCAACGCAGCAGCAACAGTAGCAGTAGCAGCAGTAGCAGTATCAACAGTAGCAGGAACAGTAGCAGCAACAGTAGCAGTAGCAACAGTAGCAGCAACAGTAGTAGCAGTAGCAACAGTAGCAGCAACAATAGCAGCAGCAGCAACAGTAGCAACAACAATAGTAGCAACAGGAGCAGTAGCAACAGCAGAAGAAGCAACAAGAGCAGCAGTGGCAGTAGACTAGCAGCAGCAGTAACAGCAACAATTATGGAAGCAGCAGCAACAATGGCAGCAAAAACAGCGCACAATAACAGCATTGTCACTCGCTGGCCCAGGTGAAGAACAAAAATGACAGTCCCAGAATTTGGACACAGGAGGCGGGAAAAAAACAACAGAAAAAAGAAAACCCAAACCTCACCATCCCCAATGACACACCTCCTCCCTCCCCACTCTCCATTTTTTTCACTCATCACATGCTATCAATACAAATAACAAAACACTAAGAGCAATATCAGCCAAATAAGAAATAAGATAGAAACAACTCCATCTCCCCAGAAACCCCCCCAAAAAGAGATGTAATAAAGAGCATCTAGGCTAATGTTATGTGACCTGACCCAGTTATACGGCCAGTGACCCCCTTATCCCCCCTCCCCCCTTCTCCCCCCTCCTTGCTGACCCAGTTTCTCTCTCTTGGTACGCTCTCGCTCTTCGACAACGAAAAAGACAGACCGATGTAATGGAAAAGTAAAGGAAAGCTGGAGTATGTTACACATAGACGGAGATAGATGGAAGGGCGAGGAGGGGGGGGGTGAGAGAAAGATGGAGTGGGGTGGGGTGGGGTGGGGTGGGGTGGGGTAGGGGAGAGAGAGAGAGAGAGAGAGAGAGAGAGAGAGAGAGAGAGAGAGAGAGAGAGAGAGAGAGAGAGAGAGAGAGAGAGAGAGTTTTTGTTCTTTTATTTCGAGGATACTGGAATAAGCACTCATGCTTTCTTACATCCAGTCCCCGTGTGTATGCAGTGTGCATTGTGTGTGTGTGTGTGTGTGTGTGTGTGTGTGGTGTGTGTGTGTGTGTGTGTGTGTGTGTGTGTGTGTGTGTGTGCGTGCGAGTGTGTGTGTGTGTGTGTGTGTGTGTGTGTGTGTGTGTGTGTGTGTGTGTGTGTGTGTGTGTGAGGTGTGTGTGTGTGTGTGTGTGTGTGTGTCTTTATTAGCACCAAGATCGATAGAAAGGCATGTATGTCTGCTAGCTTCTATGATGGGCTAGGTCTGGCTTCGGTAGGAGCGGAGGAGGGGGGGGGGGAGAAAGAAAAGTGTGTCTACTGAAAAAGTCTTGGCACACTTTGCTTAGTTACTAGTGTTAGTCTTTTTTTTTTTTTTTTGCGGGTGACAGAAAACAGTTGCCTTGCGAGCGCGACTTTTGCTGCGCTGTTCCACTTTTCGATTTTATTCTTTGTTTATTTGTGTGTGGTATAATATATATATATATATATATATATAATATATATATATATATATATAATATATATATATATATATATATATATATATATATATATATATATATATATATATATATATATGTGGTGTGTGTGTGTGGTGTGTGTGTGTGTGTGTGTGTGTGTGTGTGTGTGTGTGTGTGTGTGTGTGTGTGTGTGTGTTTTATTTTCATTTTATTTACTCTTTTATTTCGAGGACACTGGAATAAGCACTCATATGCTTTCTTACATCCAGTCCCCTTGTGTGTACAGTGTGCACTGTGTGTGTGTGTGTGTGTGTGTGTGTGTGTGTGTGTGTGTGTGTGTGTGTGTGTGTGGTGCGTGTGTGTGTGTGTGTGCGTGCGTGCGTGCGTGCGTGTGTGTGTGTGTGTGTGTGTGTGGTTTCTTCCCTGCATTTTCTTATTTACTATATTGGGTAGGATGCACAGAGTGCCTGATCTTCTCCTTCGCCTGTAACTCTGCAGGAGGTCTGACCCCCCCCCCTCTCTCCCCCCTCAGCGGACACATTCCGACTTCAAAGCAGCTTGTTATTTTGTTTTGTTTCTTGTACAGTATGCATGCTGCTGCGTATAGCTAAAGGTAAAGGTGTCCCATAACCTATGTGGTCGTAGGGGAGTGAGGCGTCAGAGGCCTCAGCTTCTCTAGGGCCAGCATATTGAGGGCGGCACCCATCTCCTCGCCCTCGCTGCTTTACTAACTTCCCTGACCCTAAAGAGGGCAGGTTCTCATTGACAGCTGGGTGAACTGGGGGACTGTACTGAAGCCAATGCACGTACACGGTCACCCGTCTACTTGGTAACCAACACACACACACACACACACACACACACATTTTATCTTTCCTCTCTGCCCTTCCTTCTCCCCTCCCCTCTCCCCCCCACCCCCCCACCCAGCTCCCTCCCCCTCCCTCCCGCCCCTCCCCCCCCCCCCCTCTCTCTCCTATAAAACGACCAATCAATCATGTTGGTTCTTCAAGGACACTTTATTGAACAGCGTCTGCAAATGAAAAAAAACACCCACTAAACATGATAATCAGTATTTATAAATTAAATGAGTTAATTGGACGTCTAGCCAGCACAGTATTAACCGTCTCCGCACCCGGAACACCACTGTGGAGTCTACTAACGAACTGTCGATTCCTTTCCCAGGCAAACCCACACAGCACTCAAGTCAGGCGCCCACAAATCTACCGATCCCACGTGTGTTGATTGGTGTCCATATGTGGTCTTCGTGTCCCTAACTGGTTCAGGTCGTTCAACTG
The DNA here is from genome assembly GCA_030674155.1 of Stramonita haemastoma. Lineage (NCBI taxonomy): Eukaryota > Metazoa > Mollusca > Gastropoda > Neogastropoda > Muricidae > Stramonita > Stramonita haemastoma. Next base: position 63,501,081 of record CM060322.1, read on the forward strand.
AGCTGAGCTGCCCACGCGCGCGAATCTGGGTTGAAATAGGTCCCTGAAAATGATTGTGATAAAACTGGTGATATTTCAAGGGTTTCTCTTTTTACACAGACACTGACATAGACAGACAGACAGACAGACAGACAGACAGACAGACAGACACAGACACAGACACACACACACAAACACACAGACACAGACACTTACAAACACGCCCCCCCCCCCCCCCCACACACCTACACATTTACACCCCTACAACACACACACACACACACACACACACACACACACACACACACACACACACACACACACACACACACACCACACACATACACCTACACACCTACACACACACACACACACACACACACACACACACACACACACACACACACACACACACACCTACCCCCCCCCCCCACACACACACACACATTTAATACAGTCTACCGCATTCCCACACACAACAAACTTTTCCAGATCTTGGAACAACGCCAGTTCTCATCTCTATCGATCGAATCTGTCCACTTTAGGGACAAGCAACCACTTAACGACATCACACACACACACACACACACACACACAACACACACACACACACACACACACACACACACACACACAGAGATGATTTTGTTGCATTGATGAAAAATTAAGTATTTTGCCATTGTCGTCTGCATTTTTCTTCTTGACGTCAGCCAATAGTTTTGATAGGGGCTGGGTCCTTTGTTGAGGATGTGGAGGGTTTAGTCATGATGATTTTTAATGTGCATTTAATTGTTTTTCTTTTGTTTAGATTGGACGTATAAGAAGGAAGTCAGGATGCTTATGTGCGCACGAAGGGCGCGCGCGCGCGCGCGCGCGCGCGTGTGTGTGTGTGTGTGTGTGTGTGTGTGTGTGTGTGTAGTGTGTGTAGTGTGTGTAGTGTGTGTGTAGAGTGTGTGTGTATGTTGTGTGTGTGTGTGTGTGTGTTTGTGAAGCGTGTGTGTGTGTGTGTGTGTGTGTGTGTGTGTGTGTGTGTGTGTGTGTGTGTGTGTGTGTGTGTGTGTGTGTGTGTGTGTGTGTGAGTGAGTGTAGTGTGTGTGTGTGTTTGTGCTGTTTTGTGTGTTTGGAACAACGCCACTTCTCATCTCTATCGATGGAATCTGTCCACTTTAGGGACAAGCAACCACTTAACGACATCACACACACACACACACACACACACACACACACACACACACACACACACACACACAGATGATTTTGTTGCATTGATGAAAAATGAAGTATTTTGCCATTGTCGTCTGCATTTTTCTTCTTGACGTCAGCCAATAGTTTTGATAGGGGCTGCGTCCTTAGTTAAGGATGTGGAGGGTTTAGTCATGATGATTTTTAATGTGCATTTAATTGTTTTTCTTTTGTTTCAATTGGATGTATAAAAAGGAAGTCAGGATGCTTATGTGCGCACGAAGGGGCGTGTGTGTGTGTATGTGTGTGTGTGTGTGTGTGTGTGTGTGTTGTGTGTGTGTGTGTGTGTGTGTGTGTGTGTGTGTGTGGTGTAGTGTGTGTGTGTGTGTGTGTGTGTGTGTGTGTGTGTGTAGTGTGTATGTGTGTGTGTGTGTTGTGTGTGTGTGTGTGTGTGTGTGTGTGTGTGTGTGTTGTGTGTGTGTGTGTGTGTGTGTGTGTGTGTTGTGTGTGTGTGTGTAGTGTGTGTGTGTGTTGTGTTGTGTGTGTGTGTGTTTGTGTCTGTAGTGTGTGTTGTGTGCGTGCCGTGCGTGCGCGAGGGTCTCCTTCTGTAGTGCATGTTGTTGTTTTCTTGTAGAGGGTGCGTGTGTGTTTGTGTGTGGGTAGGGTAGGGGTGAGGGTGGGGATGGTCGTGGTTAAGGGGGGGGGGGGTGATGGATAGGTAACTGAAGGTAGGGGTGGGGGTGAGTGTCAATGACATTTTCAGTTTCTCTCTTCTCTCTCTCTCTCTCTCATCTCTCTCTCCTCTCTCTCTCTCTCTCTCTCTCTCTCTCTCTCTCTCTCTCTCTCTCTCTCTCTCTCCTCTCTCTCTCTCTCTCTCTCTCTCTGCTCTCTCTGCTCTCTTGTCTCATCGAAGTCGAAATGCGGCTACCTTCATGAAAGGCAAAAACAAACAACAAAAAAAAGCAATGGCAAACGCAAAAATCTCACTATTGGTAAACCTCGGAAGCTCTAGCCGAGGAACAGAAGAAAAAAACTCCTCTGCACTGGGTAGCCCTAAAGCACTGTATGTATGTCTTATCATCAGTGTCAAATCACACATACCCCTCTGACCTTTCCAAATCTGGACTGTGAGAAAATGAAAGACGCAGGTCGACTCTTAATAAAGGACACATATAGTAGTATTAGTATAGTGTCCATCCATCTCTCTGTAGCTCCCACCTCCACTAAAGAGTTATTTCGGAAAGCTCCTCTTTGTAGCCTAAGTCAGGGCGGAAAGACGATACTACCGTCATTATGAGGAGTAGTATACTGTGCTGCTGTCCATTCATGGTATTTTTCATAATATTTTTGTCCTTGCTCGCACCCCTTACGTGTGGGAATGATGTGTTGGTGGTGTTGTATTGTTGTTGTTTGTAGTGTTTGTTTGGATGTTTGTTTGTTTGTGTGTGTGTGTGTGTGGGTGCGGGCGTGGGGGGGGGGTGGTTGTGTGTGGGTGTGGGTGTGGGTGTGCATGCGCGCGCGCGCGCGCGTGCGTGTGTGTGTGTTTGTTTGTGTGTATGTATGTATGTATGTATGTATGTATGTATGTATGTATGTATGTATGTATGTATGTATGTATGTATGTATGTGTGTGTGTGTGGATGGATGGATGGATGGATGGATGGATGGATGGATGGATGGATGTATGCATGTTTGTATGAATGTATATACATGTATGTGTGCGTACGTGGATGCATGCGTGTGTGTGTATGTGCGTCCGTGCGTACGTACGTGCGTATGTGCGTGTGTGTGTGTGTTTGTGTAGTAGAATCGTGGGAATCTGGGTGGTGTAGGTCTGTAATCAAAATAGACAGGCATTTCCTCAGGATTCCGTTCTGCTCCGGTCTCTGTTTCCGAGACTTCCTATCAAAGAAATGTCTGTGTGTGTGTGTGTGTGTGTGTGTGTGTGTGTGTGTGTGTGTGTGTGTATGTATGTATGTGTGTGTGCGCGTGCGTGCGTGCGTGCGTGCGTACGTGTGTGTGTGTGCATGTGTGTGTGTGTGTGTATTTGTGTGTGTGCAAAGCAAAACACTGATGTTATAAATATTACAAGTTTACTATACTATCCATTCATAGCACTTTCATCTTCTTAGTCTTCACTCGCCCCCACGTGGGAAATATGTTAGTATTGTGGACGGGATAGATAAGTGGCCAGAGCACTCGCTTTCCCCCAGCCAAGGTTAAGCAGCGTCGAGCGTGGATACCAACTGGATGGGTGACCGTTTGCGCACCTTGGATTCAGTACAGTTCCGCCAGTTCACCCAGCTGTCAGTGGGTACCTGCCCTCTTTAGGGTCAGGGAAGGTAAAGCAGCGAGGGAGAGGAGATGGACGCCGCCCTCAAAGTGCTGGCCCCTAGATAAGCTGAGGTCTCTGATGCTTTGCTCCCCTACGACCACACAGGTTATGGGACACCTTTACCTTTACGTTTTGTGATTACAGTCTTCATCATCATAATCATTATCATTGTTATCATCTTTCAGTTTTGTCGTTGTTGTCGTCGTCGTCGTCGTCGTCATCATCATCATCATCATCATCATCATCATCATCATCATCATCATCATCATCATCATCATCATCATCATCATCACTTTCGCCATTATGCTTTTTATTTTATTATTATTTTTTTAATACCAGAAACGTTGTCAAACTTCATCCTGCTTTGTACTCAAATAACCCTTTTTAACCTTGTGGACATCTATCTAGTGTCACGACCTTTCCTTTCTTAGCTTACACACACACACACACCACACACACACACACACACACACACACACACACACACACACACACACACACACACACACACACCACACACACACACACACACACACACACACGATCTATGTCCTTTCATATCCGTCCCCAAAATACAGAAAGAAAAATAACCTTGGCCAACATAACATTATTCAAAATAGTCTCAGCTCATGAGAAAGTCCAGTGCATCAAAGCATTCTGTACTAAATATAACGCTAATGGGTAGGATGTCTTATCCTACGTTTTTTTTCCACAACAGACGTTTGTTGATTACAGTTGTTGTTGTTGTTGTTGTGTGGTCGGTGCGTTGTAGTATGTGTGGTTTGTATTGTGTTGGGCAGAGAGGAGAGGGGTGGGGGTGGGTGGGGTGGTGGTGGGTGGCAAGAGGTGACCTGTGACCTTGCATGGGTGTGTGACTTTGTGTGTTAAGTGTGGGTGTGACTCTGTATGTGTGTGTGTGTGTGTGTGGGGTGGGGGTGGGGGTGGGGGTCAGTGAGTGTGAGTGTGTCTGTGTATGTGTGTGTGCGTGCATGTCATAAAGAGAGAGGAGAGAGAGAGAGAGAGAGAGAGAGAGAGAGAGAGGAGAGAGAGAGAGAGAGAGAGAGAGAGAGAGAGAGAGAGAGAGAGAGAGAGAGAGAGAGAGAGAGAGAGAGAGAAGAGTCAAAGTCAAATCAAATCAAATCAAATCAAACCAAATTCTTTTATTTCGAAGATAATGAATAAGCGCCCAGTCCCCGTGTGTATGCAGTTTTGTAAATTTTGTCATCTGTTCCCACTGGCACACAATAGCCTACTCTTCCGAAAAGCGGAACAGGATTTAACGTGTGCGCAAGAGGGTACGGGCATGTCACAAGATCGAAAGGACTTGCAAAAAGAACACCCAAGGCACTGTCCAGGGAGGAAGAAAAAGAGGCAGACCAAGGAAGAGATGGGAGGACAACATCAGCGAATGGACAGGCCTAGAACTCAACAGAACCAACAGAGAGAGGAATGGAGGGAACTGGTTGTCAAGTCTTCAGGGGTGCCCCCACGGTCACCAGACTAAGGGATAGATAGATAGATAGATAGATAGATAGATAGATAGATAGATAGATAGATAGATAGATAGATAGATAGATAGATAGATAGATAGATAGATAGATGTTCTGCGTGCATTCGCACACGGGGCCTCGGTTTATAGTCTCATCCAAAAGACTTTTGGGGAGAGTAAAATCCGCTCTGATGTTAGCTCTAAGGGAAAAATCCCTCATGTGTGTGTGTGTGTGTGTGTGTGTGTGTGTGTGTGTGTGTGTGTTTTGTGTGTGATGTGTGTGTGTGTGCGCGCGCGCGCGCGCGTGTGTGTATGCGTGCGTGCGTGTGTGTATGTATGTGTGTGTGAGTGTATGTATGTGCGCGTGCGTGTGTGTGTACGTGCGTGTGTGCGCGCGCGCGCACGCGTGTGTGTGTGTGTGTGAGTGTGTGTGCGTGTATGTATAAAAAATTGGTGTCACGAACTTTCCTAGTAGTAGTAGTAGTTTTTCAGTTTAACCGTTCTTCCACGGACACGAACTTTCCTACACTGGGACAGAAATAACTACACCTATCGGATTTGGGTGGGCACAGTACAGACCCTTCTCAAGTGGGCAAGCTTTACAAGTGTGGATGGACGCGAAATAAAAGACAGACAGACGACTCCTATCCTATCCTATGCCCACCATTGACTGAGTTTTTCGCCCCCACGTGGGAACGCTTGGTGGTTTAGGATGGCGACTATGTATTGTTCATACACTGTGTGTATTGTTGGTGTGGTGTCGTGTCGTGTGGTCTTCTTTTTCACTGTGCCTTGTTTGGTGTTTGCGTAGGTAACTAGCCTAGCCTGACTGACTATGGTGTGGTGGTAGGAAGTAGGAGAGTTATGTAGCTGTTACGTGGTGTTTCCTCTTTTTCTCTGTGTGTCTGTCTGTTTCTGTCTGTCTCTCTTTCTGTCTGTCTGTGTGTGTGTTTCTCATTCACACACACACACACACACATACAGACATACACACACACACACACACACACACACACACACACACACACACACACACACACACACACACACACACACACACACACACACACACACACGCACACACACAGAACACACACACACACACACACACAGAGTTAAACGTGCGTGCGCACGCCTGCACGCACACACACCACACATAAACACACACACACACACACACACACACATACACACACCACACACACGCGCGCGCGCGCGCGCGCGCGATTCAAGATTCAGGATTTAATTCACCTTTTAACCTTGTTGGGGCGTGAAGGATTTCAGTTTACAAAATTGACTATAAATCTATTAATTAACAAAAACATTCACAAGGCTGCATGTGACAGAAACAAAAAATGTGGTCAACCTTGCAACTTTAACTCTTGACAGTAAATTTACTAAGTTTGAATAACATCTTTTTGTCAGAAGAGAAAAGAAAAACAATATGCACACACACACACACACACACACACACACACAACACACACACACACACACACACACACACACACACACACACACACACACACACACACACATACACACACACACACACTGTTTTGTTCTGGGAACAGATGACAAAATTGACTGCATACACTTGGGGACTGGATGTAAAAAGAAAAAAGCACATGAGCCCTTATTCCATTATCCTCGATATAAAAAAAGAATGAATATAGACTATATATTAAAAAAAAAGAAGACACACATGCCTAACCTACGCCGCGCCCAAAGCACTTAACTCTCTCTCTCTCTCTCTCTCTCTCTCTCTCCCTTCTCCCCACCTCTCTCTCCCTCCCCCCTCTCCCTTCCTCTCTCTCCCTCCCCCCCTCTCCCCCCTCTCTCTCTCTCCCTCTGCCTAGCTACAACGACGACCAATAACAACATTCTTCCCAAAAGAACACACTTCTTCTGTGAAAGCCAACACGCAGGCCGAGAGAGAAAACCGATCATATCATGATATCGTCCAGTCAGTCTGTCACCCAGACA
>CM060322.1:63513051-63525551 GCA_030674155.1 Stramonita haemastoma
GTGTGTGTGTGTGTGTGTGTGTGTGTGCTTATTTTCGAGTGCTTATTTCATTATCTTCGGTATTATAATAAATACAAAATAAATACAAAATACACACACAGTCACACTATTATAAATATCAGAACATTGTCCACCCCTCTCTCCTTGCCATACTAACCTTGCCCCTATCAAACTAACCCATCTGCAGAACCTAACACCCTCTTCTCTTCTCTTTACGCTACTGACCCACATAGAAAACTGATACAGTGATTGTATGCACTTTCCCCCCTCCCCCCCCTTCCCCCCTCTGCACACAACTCTCCCGATACTTAGTGCTGTGTTCAGGCGGTGGTGATTATGTTTCTGTTATCTGTCATCATTATGTACTTCATTTTTGCCATTGATAGATACAGTCATCACACTGTATCATGTAATAGGAATGTCAGTATTATCATAAGAACGTAGTAGTGAATGAGGGAGGAGGAAAAGAGAGAGAGAGGGGGGGAGGGAGAGGGAGGGGAGGAGAGAGAGAGGGGGGGGGGAGGGAGAGAGAGAGAGAGAGAGAGAGAGAGAGAGAGAGAGAGAGAGAGAGAGAGAGAGAGAGAGAGAGAGAGAGAGAGAGAGAGAGAGAGAGGACAGACAACAGACAGAGGAATGAGAGAGAGAGAAGAGAGAGAGAGAGAGAGAGAGGGAGAGAGAGAGAGAGAGAGAGAGGAGAGAGAGAGAGAGAGAGAGCACTATATAAGTTCCATTATTGTTATTATTGTTATTTTATCATTATTGTTATAGTAGTAGTAGTAGTAGTAGTAGTAGTAGTATAGTATAGTAGTAGTAGTATAGTAGTAGTATATGATGATGATATTATTATCATCATTAGCAGCAGCAGCAGCAGCAGCAGCAGCAGCAAGCAGTAGTAGTAGTAGTAGTAGTAGTAGTAGTAGTAGTAGTAGTAGTAGTAGTAGTATAGTAGTAGTGTTATGTGTGTATGTGTGCGCGCGCACACACACACACACTCACACTTATGCGTATGCATGTGTATGTGTGTGGAGTTGGAAAGGTGGAAACACACAGTGATATCACTAAGTTACACAATCAAAGACCAAGGCTATGAATCACCTACCATTAACAACAGAGCGACACTTCACACACACACACACACAATCATCACTTGTTACAATAGGCTACTCAACATTGTAGAGCAATGGTGGTTGCATTGGTGTCGTGTGAAGTAAAGTCGTGATGACGATGATGGCTATTGTGTCCATGATTCATACACTTGATATGCCATGTCAGCCTTCGGTATTTCCTTTCCACTCTGCGTGTGTAAAAGCGGATGGCTTTTCTGATTGGTTTATAATTTATGCTAGTGTTGTGTTCTCGGAAATCGATTTTCTTGAATCAGTTTTTGAACAGGATGTTTTTTGTTGTTTGTTTTTTGTTTTTCTAAAAACCCGCCCATATTTCTAACAGGTTTTTATAGTAAGCGGTTTCTTGAAACTAATAGATCTTTTGAGTTACTGTTGTTTTCGGTTGCGCTCTCTCTCTCTCTCTCTCTCTCTCTCTCTCTCTCTCTCTCTCTCTCTCTCTCTCTCTCTCCTCTCTCTCTCTCTCTCTCTCTCTCTCTCTCCCTCTCTCTCTCTCTCTCTCTCTCTCCCCCCCCCCTCTCTCTCTGGAGTTAACATCAGTGCCGACTCCACACTCCCCAAAAGTCCTTCGGATGAGACTTTAAACCAAGGCCCCCGTGTGCGAACGCACGCAGAACATCTTGCGCACACGTTAAATCCTGTTCCGCTTTTCGTAAGAGTAGGCCATCGTGTGCCGGTGGGAACAGATGACAATATTTACAAAAACTGCATACACACGGGGACCGGATGAAAAAAAGCACATGATTGCTTATTCTGTTACCCTCGATATAAAAGAATAAATAAGTAAAATAAATAAATAAATAGCTTCTCTCTCTCTCTCTCTCCCCTCTCTCCTCTTCTCTCTCTTCTCTCTCTCTCTCTCTCTCTCTCTCTCTCTCTCTCTCTCTCTCTCTCTCTCTCTCTCTCTCTCTCTCAGTTGTTAAAAAATACTAGCTAACTAAAAGAAATTCCTGACTTCCTGAAAAACCATCAATCATGTTGGAAGAGGGCCAAAGGCCAGAATCCTGTGTGTGTGTGTGTGTGTGTGTGGTGTGTGTGTGTGCGTGTGCGGTGCGTGCGTGCGTGCGTGCGTGTGAGTGCGTGCGTGCGTGCGGGTGAGTGCGGCGTGCGTGTGTGTGTGTGTGTGTGTGTGGGGGGGGGGGGGTTGCATGCGTACAAGATCAACTATGAGTGTGCCAAAAAATTTGAGCGAGACATGCACAAGCGATCATGATATCTTAATTTGTATCACACAATACATTATTATTCATATTTTGTATGCCGATGTGCACAATCATGTTTACTCTTTGTAGTTTCCTTTTCAGAATCCAGGCAATCTGTATACCGCTGGAAATTGCATGAGTTAGAGTGCAAAATGTTAGGAGTCTGAAGACTTATGAACATTAAATTATTTGAAGTCTGAAGTCTGAAGTCTGAATCTCATCTCTCTCTCTCTCTCTCTCTCTCTCTCTCTCTCTCTCTCTCTCTCTCTCTCTCTCTCTCTCTCTCTCTCTCTCTCTCTCTCTCTCTCTCTCTCCTTCTTTGTGTCTTTCTGTCTGCCTGTTTTTCTCTGTTACTTTTTGCGTGTGTGCACACACACGGACATGAGAGCCTGAGCATGCACGCACGCATGCACGAACGCATGCATGCGCGCGCACACACAAACACACACACACACACCTACCTCTGTCTGTCTATAAGTCTGTCTGTATCTGTCTCTGTCTCTGTCTGTCTGTCTGTCCTCTCTAACACACACACACACACACACACACACACACACACACACACACACAAACACACAACACACTTCTCTCTTACCCCTCCCCCCCCCCCCCACCACCACCCCATACACACGCATACGCACACTTATTGACACTGGCACAGACACAGATTGGGCGATAATATCCTAGACAAAGATCGATCAATATCAGATAATCAACCTTATCTGCCTCTCCTTCCCCTCTCTCTCCCTCTCCCCTCTCTTCCTCTCTCCCCTCTCTCCCACCTATTCCTGATTCTTCACCTTCGTACAGCTCTCAGGTCAACAGTTTGACCTCAAACTCACCTTAAAATAATAATAACATACCTAACTCGTCTACCGATTAACACGCTCTCTGTCTCTGTCTCTGTCTCTCTCTGTATCTGTCTGTCTGTCTCTATGTCTCTGTCTCTCTCTCTGTGTCTGTTCTCTCTGTCTCTGTCTCTCTCTTAAATCTCTCTCCCTCTTTTAAATCTCTCTGTGTATCTCTCTCTGTGTGTCTCTATCTCTCTCTGTCTCTGTCTCTCTCTATCTCCCCCTCCCCACCCCCGCTCATAAATCTCTCTCTGTGTCTGTCTCTGTCTGTCCATCTGTCTGTCTGTCTCTCTCTGTGTCTGTCTCTGTCTCTCCATCTGTCTGTCTGTGTGTCTGTCTCTGTCTCTCTGTGTCTCTCTGTCTCTGTCTCTGTCTCTGTCTCTGTCTCTCTCTCTGTCTCTCTCTCCTCTCTCTCTCTCTCCTCTCTCTCTCTCTCTCTCTCTCTCTCTCTCTCTCTCTCTCTCTCTCCTCTCCTCCCTCCTCTCTCTCTCTCCCTCTTTCTCTCCCCTGGCTATAATTCATAAATGATATTAATATATTATACTTTGAACTGTGGGCCTCCACTTTTGCCCTCTAGCCTATTAACATATATAATATATTATATTATATATATACACGGCTGTGTGGAGTGAAGGGTGGGGGTGGGTGGGGAGGAGGTGTGTGTTGGGGGAGGGGGGAGGATTTGGACTAAACTATAAGGCAAAGGGAAAAGGTGGAATGGGGTGGGGAGGGAGATGATAGATCTAGCACAGTTTTTGCTGCATAAGGTGAAATGTAGGGTCTGTGTCAAACCCACTCTTTTTTCATTCTCCTGTACATGTAAGTGTGTGCATGTGCGTGTGCATAATATATATATATATATATATATATATATATATATTTAAACACACACGCATGCACACACATGCACGTGCGTGCACACACACATACGAGCATGCACATGCACACAATTGTTGGTATGCACATATGCATGGACATACACACACATGCACGCATTCTTATGCGCACAATTGCTGGCATGCACATATGCATGCATGCACACAGACACAGACACAGACACAGACGGACAGGCAAACAGACAGACCGACAGACAGACACACATGCACACACACACACAAGCTGACCCTTCCTTCCCCTCACAGACATACACACACACACACACACACACACACACACACACACACACACACACACACACACACACACACACACACACACACACAACACACACACACACACACACTGAGAGAGAGAGAGAGAGAGAGAGAGAGAGAGAGAGAGAGAGAGAGAGAAGAGAGAGAGACAGAGAAGAGACAGAGAGACAGAGAGAGACAGAGAGACAGAGACAGAGAGACAGAGACGAGACAGAGAGACTGAGAGAAGAGAGGAACAAGGCTTAAACCCTGTCTGGCAGACCTAGATGTAAATGTCCAGGTCATAATTACCAGGGCACAGTAGTCAGTTTTGTCACTGCCGCTATCATTGATTTGAATGTTACAATGTCTTCTGCAGGTCACACACAGCAAGGTGATTTAGGGAAAGGGGGGGTGGGGGGGGTTGGGAGTGGGGGTGTTGCATTGAAAGGTCAAAGTCGTGCAGTGCTGATAGGTTGGAATGATATGATGATAATTATGATATACATTGCTTCATACACACACACATGCACACATGCACGCAGGCACGCCTACGAACACACACACGCAGGCATATGCACTGACATGCAAGCACACACATGCATTTACACACACGCGTGCAGACATACGCACATGCACGCATACACACGCACGCTGGCATGCACACACATACACACATGCACGCACACACATGCACAGTCATGCATGCGCACATGCATTTACACACACACACACACACACATGCACGCACACACATTTTGTCTGGTATCACCTAAAGTGGAAAGAGTTAAAAGTGAAGACTTACTTACTTACTTACTTACTTACTTACTTACTTACTTACTTACTTACTACTTACTTACTTACTTACTTACTTACTTACTTACTTACTACTTACTTACTTCACATACTGCCACATACTATGCACACATCACATGTCACACACCATTACACACATGCACGAAGATGCAGCCACAGCATTAACCTACACAAGCACGCGCACGTGCGCTAACACACACACACACTTACACACACACGCACGTACACACACATGCACGGACGCACACACACACACACACACACACACACACACACACACCACACCACACACACACACACACACACACACACACACACACACACACACACACACACACACACACACACACACACACACACACACACACACAAAACCTACTAACTCATCTCCTAATGAATAAATTCACCTGCAAAGCAAACCCTGCCCAACTTCTTCAAATAAAACACCCACCCCCAAAAAAAACCAAACCACTAACCTATTATACAATAAACACAAAGACACCTGCTAAAATCCTTCTGACCAACTTCTTGTAGTAAAAAAAAAAGACACACTACTACACTGGCTCCAGCATTGAATAATTCAAAACCTGACACAACTGACCCAGTAAATGAGGCTGACCTAGTAACCGTTACACCGTCCGTTATGCCATTTTCTCTCGGCTGGTCAAAAGCTGGTCTTGTGGGGTCAAGCCCAAAATCGACCGTGCATTGTGGCCTGTAGGTACTGTACTGTCCGGCCTAGTTTCTTACCAGCAGAGTAGGTGGTCAGCAGTGACCCTTCGACTTCTTTAGTGGTAGTGGGTGGGTTGGTGGCTTGACCTGACCGTTCTGCTTCATCAGTTAATGATGGTGAAAGATGATGATGATGATGATGATTGTTTCCATTGATGTGAAGAGTCCTGACCTCTATTTCCTATATGGTCTCAGGAGAGATTTAATCTACTGAAGTTCAGAATAGGGTCACTGGGTTTGAAGGATTTTTTTTTTTTTTACTTGATCAATGTAATTATGATTATCAGCAACACGTTGAATTATGAGTACAGCATACATTAGCTCACAAAGTTGCATACACACAGGGACTGGATGTGAAGAAAAAGGACACGAGTGCTTATTCCATTATCCTCGATATAAAAGAATAAATAGATAAATAAATAAATGAATAAATAGATCTAAAGAAAGAAAGAAAAAAAGAAAGAAACACAACAACAACACCACCCCCCACCCCCCCCCCCCACCACCACAACGAAAAAGCAAATGAAAGAATAAGCAAAGCACACACACACACACACACACACTACCACAATCTCTCCTCCCTCCTCCCCCCCCCCACCCCCCCCCCACACTACACACCCACTCCCCCCTCACCCCCCCCCCCCCCCCCCCCCCCACACACACACACACCCATTATGAATATTAAATCAAGCTCTCAGCCGACAAACTAGAAGGGTTATAAATCTTTCAACCTTTAAAAGAACACTCGCCATCACCCTCACTAAAACGCGGTAGACCCATCAGTTCACCGCCATCTCAATAATATACTAGAACTAGGCCAGGTCGCCTCAACTCCCATAATATTATAATCACCTCCCGCCAAGAAAGGAGGCGAGCGAGCGGTCAATACAGGATGGGAGAGGGAGGGGGGGGAGGGGCTGACAGGGGGGGGGGGGGGGGGGGGGGGGGGGGAGGTAGTAAGATGGAGTTGCCAGATCTAACGGTCTTTATCAAGTCCAGTAGTTGGCGAGGTCTAGTAGTGCTGCTACACTGATGGAGTAGGTTGTAGAGTGTGTGTGTGTGTGTGTGGCTGTTGGACTTTGGCCAGTACAATACTTAACAGTACAGCTTCCTTGCCTTCTACACTTGCAGACCTGACCTAGATCTAGTTTAGTTCTGATGTAGCATCATCAGGTCTTTTCATTGATCGAGTTTGGAGAGTCCAGTGTCCCCCCTCCCTCCCCACTCCCTCCTCTCCTCACCCCTTCCCTCCCGCCTCCTGACCCCCCCTGGAAATGCTGGGAAGGGGGGGGGGGTGCTTTTAGCATCCCTCCATCTTTTGGAAATTCTGTGCTATATAAAAAAAATATGTTCCTTTCTCTCTTTGTTTCTTTCTCCTCACCTCTCCAACCTCTAGAACTTCCACGGAAATTCTTTGCTCCACGCATTCGCTTTTCTAGCACTCTCTTTGTTTCTGTCTTTCTCCTCATCTCTCTGTCTTTAACCTCCCCTGGAAATTATGTGCGAGAAACGTTCCCTTTTCTATTACTCTCTTTGTTTCTGTCTTTCTTCTCACCTCTCTATTCTCTACTTCACAAGGAAGTTCTTTGCTATAAATATTGCCTTTTCTATCACTCTCTCTGTTTCTGTCTTCTCCTCACCTCTCAAATTCCAAATTGCAATACTTCATAGTCTCAGAAACAGAGAAATTCACGTAGGTTTACGAGCCACACATAAAAACAGTAAACATATCAACATAATATCACGAGAAATACCACAACAAGTATTCAAACATTAGCTCTCTATCCTCTACCTCTCATGGAAATTCTTTGCATGCTAGAAACGTTTCCTTTTCTATCACTCTCTTTGTTTCGAAAAAGTGCAACAACATTTTTTATTCTTGGCTCTTTGCATTAAACAGTAGAGACAGCTTTTGGCTACACACACATCGCGCGCACCACACACACACACACACACACACACACACACACACACACACACACACACACACACACACTTACATTCCTCTCCCACCAACCACCCATCATCATCAACACACTCTAAACAAAAACAAAAGCGAAAGGGGGAAAACCCACCTTTAGAAAACAAAGACAGAAAGACAGACAGACAAAGGTGACATGAAACACGACACAAACCCAGCCGATTATTTCCCAACATTACATATTAAGCAGCCGACACTGCAAACGGTGCACAAACATTACTAGTCGCGACACACTCTTCCCCGAAGAGAACAGCCCGAATTTCACGCAAAGAAAACTGCCGTGACATAAAGTGGTAGATAAATAAATGAATAGATAAAACACACCGGGATTTGTCACGATGTTTGGCAGAGAGCCAAGCTGTGTCAGATCTCAGCAATGCAAAAGGAATAAAACCCCAAGCAGCGCTCAATGTTAAAAGAGAAAATTGGATGACTTCAAAAGTGAAAAGGTAAAGGTGTCCCATAACCTATGTGGTCGTAGGGGAGCGAGGCATCAGAGACCTCAGCCTCTCTAGGGGCCAGCATGTTGAGGGCAGTGGCGCCCATCTCCTCTCCCTCGCTGCTTTACCTTCCCTGACCTTCAAGAGGGCAGGTACTCATTGACAGCTGGGTGGACTGGGGGACTGTACTGAAGCCAAGGCGCGCAAACGGTCACCCATCCACTTGGTAACCACGCCAGATGCTGCTGGGGAAAGCGAGTGCTCTGACCACTGAGCTATTCCGTCTTTACAGCAGTGTAAAAAGTGGAAAAAAAAGAACCGCACGACTTTACGGTAACGGAAAAGAGGAAAATGGATGATCTTGCAGCAATGTAAATGTGAAAAAACACATGACTTTACAGCAGTGTAAAAAGAGAGAGTGCATGACGTTACAGTCAAGTGAAAGAAGAAAATGGACGACTTTACAGCAGTGTATAAGGGAAAAAATTGATGACTTTGCAGGAATATATAAAAGAAAGAAATCCTTACGTCTTAAGGGAAAAGTGTGTGTATGTGTGTGTGTGCGTATGCGTGTGTGCGTGCACGCGCGTGCGTGCCTGTGTGCATGGATGCCTGTGTGCATGCGTGCTGCCAATGAGAGTGTATGCATGCGTGCATGCGTGAGTGTGCACGTACAATGCATCTACTATGGATGAGCAAGTCTGTGTACACATATGTATGTGTGTGTGTGTGTCTGCATGCGCCCACAAAAATCTTTGTCTTTGAGTTAGCCAATCTTTTAGCCTGAAGAAGGTTTCAAATAAACCGAAAATTTGCTGTCAGACACTGGGGTGTTGTGTGTTTACTTGTCTGCTTGTGAAATTATTTGTCTGTAGGGGTGGGTGTAGGTCAAACTGTCCCGAGAAAGAATGGATCCTGTATCGTCTAAGTGTTTCTCGCGGATACATAGAACGGACAGGAATGGAGGGAACTGGTTGTCGAGTCTTCAGGGGTGCCCCAAGGTCACCAGCCTACAGGATAGATAGATAGATTGTCTACACAGGATGTGCACTCACGTACATGGGCATGTACATCCGCATATTTTGTCTTTGTAGCAGTTTTAATGAAAACGTCCGGGTACGCCTTTGTGTTTTCCGCTTGGTTAATGCATAATCATTATTACCGGTTGAACCATTGTGTAATGAGCGTTTTGCTAGTTATGCTACACTTTAAAAAAAAAAAATTTAGTATTGTGTGGAATTACTGCACTATTACTACAGCTGTTACTGCTGCTGCTGCTGCTGCTGCTGCTACTACTACTACTACTAACTACTACTACTACTACTACTACTACTACTACTACTACTACTACTACTACTACTACTACTACTATTGCCCTGCTGCTGCTGCTTTCTGCTGCTGCTGCTGTTACTGCTGCTGCTGCTGTTGCTGCTGCTGCTACTACTACTACTACTACTACTACTACTATACTACTACTACTACTACTACTACTACTACTTACTACTACTACTACTCTGCTGCTGTTGCTGTTGCTGCTGCTGCTGCTGCTGC
The DNA here is from genome assembly GCA_030674155.1 of Stramonita haemastoma. Classification (NCBI taxonomy): domain Eukaryota; kingdom Metazoa; phylum Mollusca; class Gastropoda; order Neogastropoda; family Muricidae; genus Stramonita; species Stramonita haemastoma. The sequence continues at coordinate 63,522,882 of CM060322.1, forward strand.
TGCTGCTATTGCTGCTATTGCTGCTACAACAACTACTACCACTATTACTTTTTCTTCTACTACTACTACTACTACTACTACTACTACTACTACTACTACTACTACTACTACTACTACTACTACTACTACTGTTGTATTATGCTTCTACCGCTGCCATTGCCATTATTGCAAGCTGTTACTGCTAGTATTAAAAGTGTTACAAATAGCACAAAAGTATTCATTATAATTACCACGACATCCCCCTCACGCACACGTCGTTATTACCATAAAATGAAATGTTCCCGAAGTCGGAATACAGCTAACTACATGGGGGGGGGGGGGGGGGGGGCAAAAAACGGTCGCATATGCAAAAATCTCACCATTGGTGAACTTCAGAGCTCTAGCCAAGGAACGTAGAAGAATAAAACTAAAACTCTAAAAATAGCAGTTATTGACAAAAACAAAATTTTAACCTCAATATCTATTAACCTCAATATCTATTTTCTGGGAGGCGGGATAACTCAGTGGTCAGAGCACTCGCTTTCCCCGAGTCAAAGTTAAGCAGCATCGAGCGTGGTTACCAACTGCATGGGTGACCGTTTGGGCGCCTTGGCTTCAATACAGTCTCCCCCCCCCCCTCCCCCGTTGACCCAGCTGTAAATGGGTACCTGCCTTCTTTAGAGTCAGGGAAGGTCAAGCAGCGAGGGAGAGGAGCTGGAGATGGGTACGGCCCTCAATATGCTGGCCCCTAGAGAAGCTGAGGTCTCTGATGCCTTGCTCCCCTACGACAACATAGGTTAAGGGACACCTTTACCTTAAAAAAAAAATCCATTTTCTAACTGAAAATGATTCACATTCTTTAAAGAACAATGAAGTTTATTGTTAAAGAGACCTGTAGAATGCTAGATTTTAAACTCGTGTCCGAATATCAATCAGCCATCATTGCTGCCTTAATACCTTTTTATTAGATTGTCATTACAAGGGTCAACATTAACCATCACACAAAAAGCACCGTTGATGGTGTGTTTGGGGCACACTGTGTCCTTACAGCTGCTTTGTTCTGCTGCTTATGTGCCGCTTCTCATGTATGTCATTGATTTAATGAGTGGAGAAAACGTGTTTTAACTTGCAGGTGTCCACACACAGACATGACGTAGCGTCTACCTATCATCTCCACCTTCACCTATACCATAGTAGTCCCGCGGACCGTGGGGGCTCTAGGCTAATGAAGATTTTGCAACCAGTTTCCTCCACTCCGCTCCATATTTTAGCTATGGACAGATTCAATTCAATTCAATTCAGTTCAGTTCACATCTTTTATTTCTTAGTACAAATGAATAAACATTCGTATACTTTTATCTTATTTTATTTTTTGCATTTAGTCCCTGTGTGCGTGTAGTTGTGTAATTTTCTCATCCGTTCCCACCAGTGGCACACATGGCCTTCGCTTCCGCAAGATGTTCTGCATGCGTTCGCACACGGGGACTCAGTTGGCTGAGAGGGGGGGGGGGGGAGAGTGGAGTCGGCACTTCAGGGAAAAAATCTTCGGGAGGGGCTGTCTCAGTTGAGGCTCGAACCCGGGCCGTCAGATCGCTAGCGCAACACTCTAACCACCAGGCTATCCAGAGAGAGAGAGAGAGAGAGAGAGAGAGAGAGAGAGGAGAGAGAGAGAGAGAGAGAGAGAGAGAGAGAGAGAGGGAGAGAGAGGGAGACAGAGACAGAGACAGAGAGACAGAGAGACAGAGAGACACACACACACATACTTCCCTCTTTAAAACACACACACACACACACACACACACACACACACACACACACAACTATTCTTTTTCACACACACACACAGACACACAACACACACACAGACACACACAGACACACACAGACACACAACACACACACAGAACACACACAGACACACGTAGCCTACGTGACTAACGGGGACCGGACCTGATCTGACCTGCAAGCATAGCAGACAAAGACAGAAACTGAACAAAGATGACCGCGCTGAAAACAAAGACATCACGAGCAGCAGCAGCAGCAGCAGCAGCAGTAGTAGTAGTAGTAGTAGTAGTAGTAGTAGTAGTAGTAGTAGCAGCAGCAGCAGCAGCAGCAGCAGCAGCAGTAGTAGTAGCAGCAGCAGCAGCAGCAGCAGCAGTAGCAGCAGCAGCAGCAGCAGCAGCAGCAGCAGTAGTAGTAGTAGTAGTAGTAGTAGTCAGCAGCAGCAGCAGCAGCAGCAGCAGCAGCAGCAGCAGCAGCAGTAGTAGGTAGTAGCTAGCAGCAGCAAGCAGCGCAGCAGCAGCAGCAGCAGCAGCAGTAGTAGTTAGTAGTAGTAGTAGTAGTAGTAGCAGTAGCAGCAGCAGCAGCAGCAGTATAGTTAGTTAGTAGTAGTAGTAGTAGTAGTAGTAGTAGCAGCAGCAGTCGTAGTAGTACTAGTAGCCTAACTTTAGAATAGTAGTAGTAGTAGTAGTTAGTAGTAGTAGTAGTAGTAGTAGTAGTAGTAGTAGTAGTAGTAGTAGAGTAAGTAGTAGTAGTAGTAGTAGTAGTAGTAGTAGTAGCTAGCAGCAGCAGCGGCAGCGGCAGCAGCAGCAGCAGCAGCAGTAGTAGTAGTAGTAGCAGCAGAAGTAGCAGTAGTAAGCCCAAACCAGCTGGTGTCTACCACATAAACCTAACTTGCTCAGTCAGTCAGTC
>CM060322.1:63530551-63538051 GCA_030674155.1 Stramonita haemastoma
TAAGATTATATCACTGAAGTAGTAGTAGGAGGAGGCTAGCCTAGCTCACTGCAGTGGAAGTGGGATGGGCACACCAGTCGCTCGGTCGTTGAGTGCGGGGGAGGAGAGACAGACAGACACACAGACACAGTAGTTTCCCGCCGGGTGGCTTTCATTGGGTGCACACGCTTGCATTGAGTGCAATGTCCCCCCTCCGCACCCTTGGATGGGGTGGTTGTTTGTGTGTGGTGTATCTGGGTGCTGTGAAAAACAGGATGGTCTGGAACAACAGCTATCGGGGTGAAAGTCAGCAGGGGTGGTTAGAAGAACAATGGTATTGGGTTGTGTTAGAAGAACTCGGTCAGTTATTGATGAGGGATGATCTCTCTCTCTCTCTCTCTCTCCTCTCTCTCTCTCTCTCTCTCTCTCTCTCTCTCTCTCTCTCTCTCTCTCTCTCTCTCTCTCTCTCTCTCTCTCTCTTGTGCGACTGCGTGTGCGTGCATGTTTTTACATGCACGTACGAGTAAATCAGCATGATTAGGTGCAACATGCAACATTCTCAACAAAAAGGAAACGCCCCCATTCATTCTTGATGACTAAGATTTTGCACAGACATTGTATAGCATGTTCCCTATTAACCACCACTGTTTAGAAGGATGGGTGTGCTAACGGTCTGAAACTTTGTTGTTTTTTCAGGAACACTGGCGGGGAAATTGGCGAGGCGTTGGAGAGGTGTTTAGTACGTGCCATTTCCTCGCAACGTGTCACTGTCGGCATCCAGGACTGTGCCAAAGTTCTTGGCTGGTAAGTTGAAGCTTGTCTGCATTATAGTGAATGAATGAATGAGTGAATCATCCGCCTTTCTCTCCTTGTACTGTCTGCACTTTTGATTTCTATATCAGCACACATGCATGCATGCACACCGCATGCACGCACGCACACATGCATGCACGCACGCACACACGCACGCACGCACACACGCACGCACGCACACACACTATTAGAAACTATAATGATGTACTTAGACACAGGCACACACATACGCACGCACACAACTACAAAACATAACACCTGTATCTGTTGCATATAATTTTTCATGTAGGTATGAAGAAAAAAAAGCAATTTGTTTTGCTCTCTGATATCTTTTGCACCGCATACCTTTTGGCGAAACACCAAGTGCACAAACACCGACCGACTTTTTTGTTTTTTTAAACCACTCCGGCCAACGCACCGTTCTGACAAACACGATTTTGTAACCAAGTGTTTGTTTAGAAGGGAGGGGGGGGGAGGTAGGTAAAAGATTAGCGATGTTGTGCTAGGCCTACGCTACCTAAGGCTGGGAAAAAAATTGAAAAAATATAAATGTTTTTCAGTATCAAAATTCAGGAGAATAACCTCAGTGCATTGTGTTGGGCTAACTGACGGTTGAGTGAGTTTGCATGCATATGGCGCAAGCACCAGGTTTGTTGACGTCATATTGCTGCTGTGCAGCAGAAACCGCTTTGCTTTTCGGCTTCTCTTACGTAACAGCCGCTCTCTCTCTCTCTCTCTCTCTCTCTCTCTCTCTCTCTCTCTCTCTCTCTCTCTCTCTCTCTCTCTCCTCTCTCTCTCTCTCTCTCTCTCTCTCTCTCTCTCTCTGCAACGCCTACTCGCCTATCTCCGTCAGGTTTGACGTTGAAGAGAGGTGTTTTCTTTCATTCGTGTGAAAGCTTGTGAGAAAATACAGTCTGGAGAGAGAGAGAAGTTGGTTGGGAGGGGGAGTAAGGTCCGTGCGTGATAATGAATTCGGTGATGTTTGTTATTCAGCCCGGATCTGGGCTAAGCGTAAACAACCCCCCCACCCATTATCGACTGGTGTGGGTTTTTTTCCTTCTCTATTACAGCATGCACCATGTGTGTGCGTGTGTGTGTGCGTGTGTGTGTGGCGCGCGCGCGCGTGCGTGCGTGCGTGTGTACGCACCAAGGAGAGAGAGAGAGAGAGAGAGAGAGAGAGAGAGAGAGAGAGAGAGAGAGAGAGAGAGAGAGAGAGAGAGAGAGAGAGAGCATGCGTGCGTGCGTGTGTGTGTGCACAACCAGGAGAGAGAGAGAGACAGAGACAGAGTGACTCGGAGAGAGAGAGAGAGAGAGAGAGAGGGGTAATAATGCCAGAGATAATGGGAGGTGGGGTAACTAACGACCTTCAGTACAAAGCCGATCTCTTTCCAAGTACTTGCTTTCAGTGTAAGCTGCAGCATGCACACAAAGTATAGAGTCTAGGTAGATCTGCATGCCGTAAACATGCTCTGTCTAGCTGGGGGGGTGCGGGTGCGGCTCTCTCCTTGGGAACGGTGGGTTTTTCAGGGTCGAGATAGGCCAGCCTAAAAGCCGAGCCTTAGCACAGGGAAGGAACAAGTTTGGGCTCGTGGCGAGTTTGGCTTGGCCCTGTCTGTAGCCTACCGGCGGACTTGCGCATAGCATAGCTCACATTCTTCGGCAACATTCCCGGGAGAATTATGTGAATGAGTGTCGGGGCATGCAGTGCGGGCGGCAAAGAGAGGCTTGTCAATATAGCCTACCTAATGGTTCGTGCAGAGATAGATCTGCTAACTGCTAGGCTGAAGACCGTTACAGCCAGAACAGTCTGTCCAACGTGCGTTACCTACCACCCTGTAGGTACCACATTCCTTCTAATCAATGACCTGTGAATTGGGCGCCGCTGGCTGTAGTTCGGATTATTTAATTGTTAGATACTGTAGTTTTGCTGATAGAACAGATTTCTTGTTCATAGTGAAGACTTAGGGGGTCGAGTCATGCAAATCCTGCCGGTATTAATTGCAATATGACGAGTCTCTCTCTTCTCTCTCTCTCTCTCTCTCTCTCTCTCTCTCTCTCTCTCTCTCTCTCTCTCTCTCTCTCTCCTCTCCTCTCTCTCTCTCCTCTCTCTCCTCTCTCTACACTACACACACTATCTCTCTCTCTCATCACCTCTCTCTCCTCTCACACTCACTCTCACCTACACTCACACCTCTACCTCACACATCACACTCACCCTCTCTCTCTCTCTCTCTCTCTCTCTCTCTCTCTCTCTCTCTCTCACACACACACACACACACACAGAGCAAAGGAATACAAGCGTATATTAATGTGATGTATGTGGTGTATGTGTGTGCAGTGCCCCAGAGCGAGTGATGCTGTGTGTGATCCCCGACATGGCGGAGTCAGCAGACGTAGGGCTGCACATTCAGCACACGCTGGTCCGCTCCTTCTGCTGGGAACACGACATCCAGACTGCTTCGGTAAGTTCCTTACGCCTCCTGCCTGCATGCCTACTTACGATGCAGAATCATGCATTATTGTTGCGTGTGTGTGTGTGTGTGTGTGTGTGTGTGTGTGTGTGTGTGTGTGTGTCAGTGTGTGTGGTGTGTGTGCGCGCGCGTGTGTGTCTTTGTCATGTCTGTCTTTGTCTGTCTCTGTCTGTCTGTTGTGTGTTGTGTGTTGTCGTGTTCTGTCTCTCTCTCTTCTCTCTCTCTCTCTCTCTCTCTCTCTCTCTCTCTCTCTCTCTCTCTCTCTCTCTCTCTCTCTCTCTCTCTCTCTCTCTCTCTCTGAACAGCGTGTGTGCATACGTGTGCATGCGTGGGGTGCATGCATGATGTGTGTGTGTGCATGCATATGTGTGTGCGTGCGTGTCTGTGCGTGTGTGTGTTTCCTCTTCCTCTGTGCAGCTGTTGAAGTGAAGTATATACCTCTCTGTATCGGCCAAAACTGCAAAGAAAGACTATGAGGAAAAGAAGAAAGGACTTTCCTCTCTTACCTCTTCAAGTCTTTGTCTCTCATCTCCTCTAACACTCCCCCCCCTCCCCACTCCTCTCTCTCCCATCTTCCTCCTCTCGTTTCCTTGTCGTCGTCTGCTTCTGCGGAAAAATAAATCTGAGAGGATCTGGCCTCGGCCAGCAGTTCCGGTTTCCTCTCCACTTGTCACTATCGATTCTGACAAACCCTTTTCTTGTTACTGGCCTGGTAGCATTTTTCCTACTTGCTTAGCGTTTTTTCCTCGTGGCACTAAGAGGCTTTGTCCCCTTTTCCTGTAAACACTTCAGAAAAACAACCCCTTCAAAACAGGAAAAGAACAAACAAGAGGTAGCCTACACAACGTTTTCTGTGCTCTTTGCACAAGACCCCCCCCCCCCCCCCCCTCTTTCGCGTCGAAAAAAGTTTACCAGTAGACTCTTCCAAACAAAAAAGTTGTGAGGTTTCGTTTTCGGTGGAAAACTTGATTGTATGTCAGTTTAGTGGAAACTTGCAGCACGGCCACGCTAGCCAAGCAGGCGAAAGAGATTTATGAGGAAAAGTTAGCGAGGAGAGAGAGAGAGAGAGAGAGAGAGAGAGAGAGAGAGAGAGAGAGAGAGAGAGAGAGAGAGAGAGAGAGGGGGGGGGGTTGAATAAACGGGAAAATGTGTTGTAAAGCCTTATAGAGGGGAAAACCAGAGAGGGCATCATCATGCGTGCATAAAAGACTTCTTGTTGAGAAACGGTTCGCAACGCTTGAGAAATCGGCACCACAACACACACACACACACACCCCACGCACGCACGACGCACGCACGCACGCACGCACGCACACACACCAAACACACACACCCCCACCCACACCAACCACCACACGCACCGCACGCACAGCAACCGCACACACAACACAACAACACACATACAGGCCATGGGGTTTCTAACATAAGGGTGGTATACGTGACACGCATGGACAGTGGTATGGCGGTTCGATTGCAGTCAGCATTGTAAAGAATGCTTGGCGGGCAGTTTCGTTTCCCTACTTCCTTGTGTAGATAGGCAACAAGTGGGTGCATGTTCTTTTTTTCGGGAAAAGGCTGCAGACCGGGAACCGAAACAGGTCAACTCGAGTGGCACAAACGAAAACACTCCGGGATTTCCTTGTTCATAGGCAGACAGTCTCTCTTTAATCTCTTCTGTTGCGGTTTTCTTCAAAAAAAATGGTCTCTTCCTCTATTCCTCGAAAAAACCATTGGATCTGTCATTAAAAGAATCTTTTCCTTTGACACTTTTGTTATATCTTTGTTATACTGTAAAGCCAGTAAGACTAGACTTGTCTTTGTTTTAGTGGGGATATTTTGATAGGAGAGGACAGGCAGTTCACAAGATCACAGAAGTGGCTTCTAGCGAAAAAGGATGTTTGTTAGAGGAAAAGTTTCTTACTGGTGTGTGTGTGCACAGTCGTGACCTAACAGAGCTCGAGAGGTCGAGGACAAAAGTGCTGGTTGTTTTTTTGTTATCACTCAGTTGAAGTGGCAGTAGTGGGGCAATGCAGGGCAGGATAGAGAGTAGGCCTTTGTGTGCCGGTGGGAACAGATGGCAGTATTTACACAATTACATGCATACACATGGGGACTGGATGAAAAAAAGCACATGAGTGCTTATCCCATTATCCTCGATATAAAAGAATAAAATAAAAAATTAAAAACAAATAAATAAAAATATCGAGTCCCTACTTACTGCATTATGCAGGCAGACAAAGAAAATCAGCTAGGCCCATCACACCACTGTATCCGGGCCAGTGGGCGCCTCTAGCTCTTTCCGGAGCTGTGTTGGCTGCAAAGAGGGTAGGCCTAGTTCGTGTTGGCCTCTTTTTTCCTTTTCCCAGTAATGCTGAGAGAAACTGTATAGTCTGTACCTTACTTCCAGGAAAACAGATTGCACATGTGCTGCATGATCTAGACCTCGGAGCTGTGTGTGTGTGTGTGCGCGCGTGCGTGCGTACGTGCGTGCGTGCACAAACAATTTTGTATGGTTTTTGGGGGGAGCAACTTTCGTGAAGCCAGCTTGGTGTCTTTGAAGAAACCTTCAGTTTATGTAGTAAGCTTTAAATAGAAAGCCCTCATGTTTACCTCGCGTTTCCAGCCTCAAACTAACGTGCTGTGTCTTTTGCTTGTGTGCAGGTGCAGAACTCAGAGAAACTGCAAAACATCCTCAACTGCGCTGCCTCCACCACCAACACCAAAAACCACCACCTCGGACCAGACAGAAAACGGGATAACCCCCACCAACACCCCCACCTCCACCCCCACCCCCCCAGCGGTCAGCTGCCTTCTTATCGAAGCCCCTGAAGAGGACATGAGCTCGGACGAAGAGTGCGTTTGCAACTTTCACGACACGGTCATCTTCAGCGAGGTTTTCCCGAAGCCAGTGTGCAGCTGCCTGTCTGAAGCAAGAGGATGTTTCCTATCCTGTGAAAATCCTTTTCTGAGTCAGGATCACCCCAATCCTGAGACGCGCAGTCAGCCTTGACCTGACCTGACCTGACCTGACTGACTGGTCTGGCAACATCAGTTATTGCTCTGGTAACAGCCTCCCGTTGCACAGTGTGGTGATGCAGCCGTTAGCTGGGATCGACCTCGCCCACTGGAGAAAGAGGAGGAGAGTCAGCACTGAGTGAGCTGAGCTGAGCTGAGCTGAGCTGGTGTGGTCTGAAGCAGCTGGCTTAGCTATAGCCGCAAGTTCCTTGTCGGCACTGGTCTGGCGGAACGATGCTGCTGCTGCTGATGCCGCTGATTATGGTGATGCTGATGATGATGTTCACCATCTGAAGGTCGCTGTACCGGCTAGCCAGCCAGCCAGCCCTGTGAAATGTTGGTCAAGGACTTACTTGTGTGTGGTCATTCTTGATCAGTTGCAAGTTCAGTTCATGAATCAGACGATTGATTATTTTTGAGAGAGTGTGTGTAGTAGTGAGAGTGAGTTGATTGAAGGAATGTTGTAGTTTACCAACAGGAAAAGTGACAGTTTGTTTGCTCTGAAGTGTCATGTCATTGTTGGCTACTGGGAGAATGTTCATGTTTGTCGGTGTAAGATTGTTAGAGTTGAATGTTAAGTATAAACATGTGAATGTTGGTAGCTGTAAGATTGTTAAAACTGACTGTTAAATGTATGTACCTGTGGTAGTAATTATTGGACTGGTTAGGGTTGATTACTTAGTACGTACAAGATTTTCAGTGTTGAAAATTTTTGTTGTTTATTTTTGTCACCAAAACTATCACATTTGGCAAAATACAAAAGTTAAGTCAATGTTGCCGTGTGTAGTAGACTGGGTTCTTTGTTTTTGTAAGCAGAAGTTTATAGTGTTGAAAACTTTGTCTCTGAAAGAGAAATGTTCTAGTCAGTATTGCAGGATAATGTTCTTTTATATATAGTCTGATGTCTTCACTAGAATTTGTCCATCCGGATATAACACTAAGCACAGAAAACTTCTGTCGAGTTTGTCCATCTAAAGCATTAGTTGAATGTTGTCCATCCTTTTTCTGTAACTTCATCTTTGTTTTGGTTGTGATAAGACTGGAGATTTGCTTGTCCAAAGGTCTGGGTATATTTCTGGAATGTTATCACTTTGAGACAGTGTAATGTGTTATGGTGTATGCAAACATTGTGAATTTGGAGAAAGTCCAATTACACCATAAAAATGTGAATGGCTATGGTGTACACATTATGCCATTTGGAATGAGTAATAAAAAGTTTATG
>CM060322.1:63540551-63548051 GCA_030674155.1 Stramonita haemastoma
TGTGTGTGTGTGTGTGTGTGGTGTGTGTGTGTGTGTGTGTGGTGTGTGTGTGTGTGTGTGTGTGTGTGTGTGTGTGTGTGTGTGTCTGTCTGTCTGTCTGTCTGTCTGTCTGTCTGTCTCTCTCTCTCTCTCTCTCTCTCTCTCTCTCTCTCTCTCTCTCTCTCTCTCTCTCTCTCTCTCTCTCTCTCGCTCTCTCGAGTGGCTTCCCTTGCTTGGCTTCCAGCAAGACGTGGTTTCTAAAGTGAGGAAAGAAATTTCCTATTTTCTACCAGTAAAACCTCCAGTATGCCAGTGACAGGACTACCATCTTCTCTGGAAACAGTTTTGAATACCTTTCTGCAGGAAATGTCTCTGACATCGTATAAAATCGACGGCAGAGAGAATCAAACTGTGATAGTGTTGCGCCTGTCACCGGCCCACCGGCATCCTGCTACACACAGCCATGGTGACAGTGTTGGTAACAGTGTTGTTTACCGTAAGAAAGGGGCAGCGCAAATTGCTAGGGACAAAAAGAGAGTGGAGACACATAAGGTCAGTGTCATAAATAAACAGTATGAACATTCTGTCTCCCCTTCGGATTTGTTTCTCCGACGCCCCCAAGTTTATTTTACAACACCGAAAATAAAATTGCCATGGACACATTCAAAGGTGACACGCCCACTGGCCCTCCTCGCTGCGCTGCAAAATCAGCACGTGCAACACGGCAAGCCGTCTCCTCTCCGTCATGCATGCCTGATGTTGACCCCGTGTCAGTGACAGTGCAACCGCACGAATTGGCGCTTGAAGACTGGAGTCTCGACTCTGACACGGACAAGAATACTGACAATGAAGAAGTCATATCTGTGAGCAGTGACGCGCCAGCAGTGCCGCCTGTGACACTGGCAGAGCACAGCTCTACGGAAGATGTGACAGGGAACAGCAAGAGAGCGGAACCACTGGAAACGAATGCCGAAAGTGCGACTGCCATCGACGAAGCAGGAGGCGGCTCCACTGTGTCCGGCGAGGATCGCAGGGAATTGATGGAACTTCTGCAGCAATTTGCAGACACAATGAACAGGGGCTTTGATTCATTGGAGAAAGCAAATGAAGACGGAAGGGCAGCTGAAGACAGGAATCTTCCGACACGTCCAGTGACCAGCCAGCAGTACAACCACATGGCTGATGCCGCTCTGTGACAGTTCCTCGGTCCTTGCTACGACATGGGTTGTTACCAGTGACATCCACACAAACTATTGCAAACAATACCGCGTTTCGGTTACCAATCGCGAAGAATCCTTGATATTGTACAGTTTGAAATTTTGTTGTATCTTTCGATTTCGGTCCCCTCCCCCATCTACCCATTTGTGAAAGGGTTGAAAAACCTAACACAATAAATCTTTGTCATTGTCATTGTCATTGTCTTTGTCATTGTCTCTCTCTCTCTCTCTCTCTCTCTCTCTCTCTCTCTCTCTCTCTCTCTCTCTCTCTCTCTCTCTCTCTCTCTTCCTCTCTCTCTCTCTCTCTCTCTCTCTCTCAAAGAGGGTTGGAAGTGGGAAAAAAAAGCTATTGTTATGCTTATGCTATAACCATCTACAAATAAATTGTGTTTGATATTCTTCCTCTAGTGCAAAATAACAGCAAGAACAAGAACAACAACATCAACAAAGAAAAAACCGCCATTAAAAAAAATTAATCGGAAACAATACTAACTTCAGGTATAGAATTATAACTCCAATCGAACTCCAGACTAGCTATATTAGAACTAACTTTTTTTGGTAGAAATAGCGTACCAAGTATGTTTTTTAATTTTATTTTATTCTTTTATATCCAGGATAATGGGATAAGCACTCTTGTGCTTTTTTATTTTACATCCAGTCCCCGTGTGTATGCAGTTTTGTAAATGTCATATGTTCTCACCAGCACACGATGGCCTACTCTTACGAAAAGTGGAACAGGACTTAACGTGTGCGCAGGATGTTCTGCGTGCGTTCACACACAGGATCTCGTCTCACCCGAAGGACTTTGGGGAGAGTGTTAACTCCAGGAGAAAAATCTCCGCGAACGGGAATCGAACTCGGGTCGTCAAATTGCGAGCGCGATGTTCTGACCACTAGGCTATCCCGTCCCCTCCCGTGTGTGTGTGTGTGTGTGTGTGTGTGTGTGTGTGTGTGTGTGTGTGTGTGTGTGTGTGTGTGTGTGTGTGTGTGTGTGTGTGTGCATGTGTGTGCGTGTGTGTATGTGTGTTTGTGTGCGTGTGCGCGCGTGCTTGCGTGCGTGTGGGTGGGTATATATGTGTGTGTGTGTGTGTGTGTGGGATGTGTGTACGTGCGCAGGCGTATGTATGTATGCATGCAGGCGAATGAGTAGGCGGGCGTGAATAATTGCGTTGCTAATGTGTGTGCACGTGCGTATAGGCAAACACAAAACTAGACCATAATAGGAGGAAGAAATGGATAGTGGGAAATGTCACATCGATTCTCTCAGCATTCCATTGAACGCCTTGGCAGTTGTAGTTTGTTATAATTCAGTGCACAGGGATAATCAGGGCCAGTCTCTGTCTGTTATGTGTCTGTCTGTCTGTCTGTCTGTGTGTCTGTCATGTGTTTGTCTGTCTGTCTGTGTGTGTCTGTTTGTCTGTCTGTCTGTCCCCCCCCCTCTCTCTCTCTCTCTTTCAGAGTTCAGAGCTCTCTGTCTGTCTGTCTGTCTGTCTGTCTGTCTGTCTGTCTGTCTGTCTGTCTGTCTGTCTGTCTGTCTGTCTGTCTGTCTGTTTTGTCTGTCTCCTCTCCTCTCTCTCCTCTCTCTCTCTCTCTCTCTCTCTCTCTCTCTCTCTCTCTCTCTCTCTCTCTCTCTCTCTTGCCCCGTGTGCGAACGCACGCAGAACATCTTGCGCACACGTTAAGTCCTGTTCAGCTTTTCGTAAGAGTAGGCCATTGTGTGCCGGTGGGAACATGACACGATTTACAAAACTGCCTGCACACGGAGACTGGATGTAAAAAAGCAGATGAGTGCTTATTCCATTATCCTCGATATAAAAGAATAAAATAGAAATCTCTCTCTCTCTCTCTCTCTCTCTCTCTCTCTCTCTCTCTCTCCTCTCTCTCTCTCTCTCTCTCTCTCTCTCTCTCTCTCTCTCTCTCTCTCTGTTTCTTTGACAACACTACAAGAAAAGATTAACCTTTATATCAATGATCCTATCACCAGCCACAAAGCATTCCACGGTTTTTTATATCCAAAAGTAGCCACTCGCCCACACACACACACATTCACATCACACCAAACACACACACACACACACACACACACACACACACACACACACACACACACACCACACAATGAAGTAGTCAACTCGACAACACACACACACACACACACACACACACACACACACACACAACACACCACACACACACACACACACAACACGCACACAACACACACACACACACACACACACACACACACACACACAAACACACACACACACACACAACCACACACACACAAAACACACACACACACACACACACACACACACACACACACACAACACACAAACACACAACACACGAAATCATTCATTCATTGTTAGTTGCGACATCCTCCTCTACTTTTTCTGACATGACCCACAGACTTCAGCTTGGGTCAAATAATACCAGACCTGTCTTAGCTCCCTCGGAGTGGTTGGGTTGGTTCCTTTATTTTAATTACTTCATTTTATTTATTCTCTTATTTCGAGGATTATGGAATAATATAAGCCCTCTTATGTTTCTTTACATCCAGTCCCCCATGTGTATGCAGTTTTGTCAATTCTGCCATCCATTCCCACCACCAGCATACAAGCACCTATTCTACACTCTAAAAAATGGAGCAGAATTTAACGTGTGCGCAAAATGTATTTTGCATGGTTTCGCACACATGGGGCCTCAGTTTACAGTCACATCCGAAAGACTTTTGGGAGGAGTGGAGTCTGCACTGATGTTGACTCCAGGGCAAAATTCCCCTTGAACGAGATTCGAACCTGTGTCAGCAGATCACGATCACGAGGCATCACTCTGACCACCAGGCTACCCGTCCCCCAATGGGTTTGATTTTATTCCGAGTCCCAGTGGAATTGCCCAATTTAGAGACTGTAGCATCAGCCAACCTCCACTATGAAAACGAGGTGAATGTTGTGGCACAACACTGAATTTCTCAGGCGGGTGTGCTGTTGGTAAGCTTGAATCTGGCAGCAAAACCCATCTCTCTCTCTCTGTGTCTCTCTCTGTGTGTCTCTCACGGTCTCTTTCTGTCTCTGTCTCTCTCTCTCAGTCTGTCTGTCTCTGTCTCTCTCTCAGTCTTTCTGTCTATATATGTATGTCTTATGTATATCTTCTGTCCTTACAACATGTCTTCTGTTTATTACTGTCTTGTTGTTTTTAGCCTTGTTTGTTTGGTTATTGTTTTTTTCGTTGAAGGTGTTTCCTAAATTGATGTAATCCCTGATTAGGGCGGGGACTGGATGTAAAAAAAGCACATCAGTGCTGATTCATTATCCTCGAATAAAAGAATTGATTTGATTGATTGTCTGTCTGTCTATCTGTGTCTGTCTGTCTGTAGTTGTCTGTTGTCTGTCTGTCTGTCTGTCTGTCTGTCTCTCATCATCATCATCGTCATCATCGCATCATCATCATCATCATCATCATCATCATCATCATCATCATCCCTACACAAACTAAAAGCTAGCCTCATCCTTTCTGTCAGCGAACAAACCGACTTGATGTAGGCTAGCGTACGTGGGAGGCTGTACTGCCACTTCACACACAAAAAAAGCGACAGAGAATTGTGAGATCGCCTATAGGCTACCATACACAACAGCGATTTAGGGAGAATTAATGGCGTACCCACGTGGGCGTAAGGGAGAGAGGTCCATGAATGAAATAATTGGCCAATCACAAGCCGACAACAAGCCCCTGGAAAATGTCAGGGGTTACTGTGAATGGATTTCACTACAGAATCTCTGATTTTAGCATCTACGCTCCGTAGTAGTGGTGGTAGAAGTATTGTGCAGTTTGTGTGTTCGATATGTGTGTGTGTGTGTGTGTGTGTGTGTGTGTGTGTGTGTGTGTGTGTGTGTTGTGTTGTGTTGTGTTGTGTTGTGTTGTGTTGTGTTGTGTTGTGTTGTGTTGTGTTGTGTGTTGTGTGTTGTATGTATGTATGATGTATGTATGTATGTATGTATGTATGTATGTATGTATGTATGTATGTATAGTATGTATGTATGTATGTATGTATGCATGCATGCATGTATGCATGTATGCATGTATGTGTGTGTGTGTCCTGCATCTTCAATTTTAACGTCTGCATGCGTGTGTGTGTTTGTGTGTGTGTGTGTGGTGCGCGCGCGTGCGTGTGTGTGTCTGCGTGTGTGTATGTCTCTGTGTGTTAAAACTCATAACCCCAGCCTTCAGGTCACGACCTCCAGCCTTCACCTTGCATGGTAATCATAATTAGTGCAACAAATGGACATACTTTACACAAACAGTTTTGCCTCCTTAAAATCCTCCCACACAGACAGAAAACACATACACACAGAGCCGATAGACACAAAAGCTAAGTATACACCCCTCCTCTTCAGCACTTCTACACAAAGGCACAAGTCCCTGAACCCTTCCCCTTTGACCCTTTCGCCCTCAACACCCCTCCCCCCCCCCTTCATCTCTCTCAGTTCCCGCCCCCATCTCTCCTCTGTCATTCATTTTCTAGTTGTCCCATCCCCCCACACCCCCATCCACACCCACGCCACCCCCGTTTTCTTTTCCCTTCCTAATGATGAAGAAGGTTCCAATGTTAGATTGCGATGGTGGGAAGATCTTTAAAAAAATACTTTTTATATATTTTTTTTTACAATTCATGTAAGCTAGTAAGAGGACAGTTTTTTGTAAGGGGATTTTCTTCTTTATTATATTATTATTATTATATTATTATTATTATTATTATTATTATTATTATTATTATTATTATTATTAATTATTATTTCATCATCTGGGAGACGACATAGCTCAGTGGTCATAGTGCTCGCTTTCCTTCAGCCAAGTTAAGCAGCGTCGAGCGTGGTTGCAATTGGATGGGTGACCATTTGCGCGCCTTGGTTTCAGTACAGTCTCCCAGTTCACCCAGCTGTCTTTGGATACCTGCCCTCTTTAGGGACAGGGAAGGTAAAGCAGCGAGGGAGAGGAGATGGGCGCCGTCCTCAATATGCTGGCCCCTAGAGAAGTTGAGTCTCTGATACCTCGCCCCCTACACCACACAGGTTATGGGACACCTTTACCTTTACTTTTTTTTCATCATCATCATTTTCATCATCGTCATCGTCATCACCATACTGATGACGATGATGTTTAGATTGTTTCCTATTCTGAAACACTTTATTTCGAAATTGCACACCCCCACTGCAACTCAGCTTCTTTGGAACAAAAGTTCTTGCCAATGTTTACAAAGAGAAAGAAAAACGGTTAGCAACCTGTTCAAACCCAGAGGGAGACATTAATTCCCTTCTTCCTGACCACGAGGCCAAGAGTTGGCCTGAGTGCTAGGTCTTTCAGGTAAAAAAGAAGCCCCCCCCCCCCCCCCCGCGTGCACACACACACACACACACACACACACACACACTAAATACTAGGCTTTCCAAGACATATTACTAAACATTATAGTTGCGAATTAAATTCCTGGAAGACCAAATATTCTCGAAATGTAATTTGCTCCTGTTCTGTACCACTATCTTGTGAACATATTCTTTTTCAATGCTCAGTTCTAAATTCAGTTTATAAGGAAAATGGCATTGAAATTCAAAGTGAACCATTGAATGTAGTTTCACGAAAACCGTTGATTACTGATGTTGCTAGGATTATTTCCAAGTCAACTGTAAATGTTTTATGATAGGGTTTTTGTTTGTTTGTTGTTTTGTTTTTGTTTATTTAGTCTTATATCACCAAGTGTGAATAGACTTTAAATTAAACAACAACAACAACACACAAAACAACAACAAGAAATACCCAGCACACAAAAATCATCACAAAGCGGGGGGAAGAGACCTAACTGATCAGCGTTATTTTAAGGAGGCCTGCAGTGATCCCTTTTTATTTATAGGGGAGAGTGCTGACGTGATGGGGCACAGAGAGATGGGGGGGGAGGAGAGAGAGGGGGGGGGAGTGAGAGAGGGGGGAGTGAGGGAGAGAGAGAGGGGGGAGAAAGAGGGGGGGAAAGTGAGGGAGAAAGAGATAGAGAGAGAGAGACAGGGGGGAAGAGAGTGACAGAGACAGACAGACAACAAGGAAGCAACTAAACCAGGCTTAAAAGTCTCCCTATATAATGATAATTCTATACTAACACAGCTAACTAGCCAGTTGCTAGGTTCTAAAAAGACAGACGTAGAAGGCTTGGCCTGCCTGCTTGACTGCAGAACGAACAAAGAACACAAACTAACAGACAGGCAGTACTGTGGCCCTGTATGGTATAGATAGCACAGCAGGCCTAGTATAG